>VALG01002911.1:2500-10410 GCA_009835305.1 Ipomoea purpurea
GTGGTAATATGCGCCTAAAAAGCGCCTAAAAGCGCCTAGTCGCGCCTAAAAGGCGGAATCTGTAAAGGCGGCGCTAGGCGGTCACCAAAAAAACAGAGCAGACTTGCAAATCTGAAACAATTTTAATGAGTGTCCTTGTTTTTGTATCAACATACTTTTTGGACTGTTAGTCTACAGAGATGTGTGAACCACCGTCCACTTTTCAACCAATAATGATTCATCTCTATAAATATGTACTTGGGTATTGGGGAGCGCTGATTTGCAATAAAACGCTCAACACTCCAAATAATTGAACATAATGCCATTCCTCATAAAGTCTAATAACACAAAAGAACTTATTAAAAAAATAAAAAAAACTCAAAAGAGACTCAAATTTATATATTCAAAAATAGGCTATATAATCCAATGAAAGTCACTGTTACGAGGTGTTATTATGTCATAAAAAATAACAAAATAAGGCGACTGCGGAAATTCGAGCTTGCTCTAGGGGTATGTGTATCTAAAAAATCCGACAGAAATTGACGATTTAAACTCTGCGTAATTTGAAACGAGTTTAACACGTCGCGTAATCGAACCGATTAAGTGCAGGCAAGCTTCAATTTAGTTGCGCTAAGGCGGTTCGGTTTTCTCCAGACTAGCGAGTAATACGACCTATGTTGATGGAAATGCATTATTTTACCGAGTAGTGGCGCTAGCCCTAAGTTGCCGATTACTCGGTGCCTATATTATATTCTGTAAATAAATGTCAAGCTGCGTGACCAATTTTTAGTGCGGACCTTACAAACCCTGGTTTTTAAAATGTCGGTTCGGACCCTATTGAGTTGTATTAAAACCACTGTCTGATCAGTATTAATTGGTCCTTAGGCTTTGGATAATAATTTCCCGTCTCCCGATATTGAGAAAGTTTAGGTTTCATCCCGGGCTGGGATTTGAAGAAACTTTATTAAACTCCCCTATTTCCGTTCTCCGATTATATAAATATGCTGCTCGATATCTTAAGAATCTATTTTACAACGATTTTCTATTTTTAGAAAAGATTATAACTTAGTTATTCTTTTATCCTCCAACGTAAGCCAAATAAAGGTGGATAATTATGCTTTGTGTTTAATCCCTTTCTTAATCACTTTTTGATATCTGCAAGAACTAGACGAGGCAAATTTGAGTGTTCATAATTAAAACAAGTGTTTTACACATCTAAAAGTACAGATTAAATTCATTAACTCATAAAGTAACATCTGTGAAATAGGCGCATAAAGCTAAGAGGACCCATATATTAGGATTTGAGATATAAAAAAAATAGCCTTATATTTCCAATTGATGTTAGGTTTATATATTTTAAAGGAAAGTGGTACAAATATATTTTTGGGTACAAACTAAAAAAGGAAGTTAAGACGTTTGATTAAAAAGCTTAGGGGAATCGAGGCGAAGTATAAAATATATTAGGAAAAAAAATCAATAGATATATATTCATTATATAGAAACCACTTATGGTTTAATATATAATATTAATAAATCACAAAGTTCCTAAGGTGAAAATTGGTATATATATTACATATATATAGATGCTAGTAAAGTTACAAAAGCTAATAATCATGACTTCTAGCTAGCACATTTGGGTGAAAAGGATGCCTTACAAGTAATAAGGTGTGGAAAGTAAAAAGAACATTTGGTTGCATCTTACTGATCTGATTGATCATTTTGAAGGGTTTATTCCTGTAGGAAGAGCTTCATAATGCCATATTTTCATGAGCATGATTTAGAGTAAAAATAAAGTTAACGTTCTTTTCTTATGGTACATTTAGAAGAACGCTTAGAAAGGTGTGTGTTTTTTGAAACGTTATTTAGATCAACTGTTTCAAAACTCTAACCTGAAAGAGTAATGGGTCATCTTGCAATATGATTGGAAAGATGTTTAAATGTTCTAAATGTCACCATCACGGTCATTGGTGCTAAACTGCAGCCTCAATTAACATTAAGGGCAATTCTCAATAGGAGTTTTTGCTCAGTGTTTTAGAAATAAAAAATTATGTGTTTGTTTTTTAACAAATGAGGAGGGTGTTTTCTTGGGTATTTTTCTTCTGCAATTGAGGGCTCAAGTGAAAAGAGAAAAGGAGAAAAGGAAGCTCAGATTTACGTGTGTGGGCACAAATTCGTGTCTAGTAGGCACGTGCTATATTGGGTGCATATCTGTAGTTTTTATTTTTAATTTTTTTCTCAAATTCCTTTCTCTTTTTTTTTTTTTTTTCCTCCTCACCTCTTCCCTAATTGACACTTTAAAAATCACAAGAAATCACTACCCTAATTGACACCTTAAAAATCACAAAAAACCACTACTATTGAAGATTATTAACAAAAATATTTGTCAGCATATTGCTCAGCTTGTCATGTTTTGTCCTTGTCTCAATGTCCTAATCATTCTGTCAAGTCTCAACTCCGTGATATGATCCCAACGCTTCACCTGAACATTTGGCTTATGAATTATGATGAGTAAAAACAAATTTTTGAAGAGGTAAAAGATGGAGCTGAGATACTTTCTATTGCTAGAAGGAAAGACCACAATTTTTTTTGAAAGAAAAAGATTTAACTTCATTAAAATAAGTGTTTAATAAACGAAGGAATAGAAAGCAATCACAAAGGGACCAGTCCGAGAACGAGTAGCTCTAGGCTTTAGTTATAGCATGAGCAAACTTATTCACTGATCTAGAGACAAACAGAAAGGACACTGCTTCAAAGTGTCTTCGAAAATCCTGATACTCCTAAATCACACAGCCTGTATACGAAAGATCGGGTACCTTGCCATTTAGTAACCCACACACCTTGATAAAAACTCTTCTCTTTAACCCAAGAGAATGCTTCCTTCACGGCAAGAGCTTCAGCTAAATGAGGGTCGTTTCATGGAAAGACCACATTTTGGTTCTTTTAATTTTTTTTTTATTTGTATATTTTGAAAATGGTTCTTTTAATCAAACATTTCTTTTTCATTTGACAGCACCACAATGTTAGCTAATTAATTGATTGAAGACATTTTAGGTTTCCCTATGTAACATGTTTGATATTTAGTTAAGAAAAATGTGTTTTCCCATGTATGTTATATATCCTTGTCAGTTTCTGCCTTGACTTTGCTCATTTCACTTTCCAAGGCCACAAAAAATCTGTAATCAACGCACCAATATCGGCATAAATTCAATTATGTGAAGTAGCTCTGATCTAGTCAATAATATACATAGCTTTTGCTTCAAAACTCAAAAGCTATAGACTTAAATTGCAATATATTAGAGACCAAAGAAAGTCAACAACAATGTCACCTCTCTTAAAGCAGAGGGTTAGTTTGATTGCCAGAAGTTGTGAACATGTGGGCTGTGGCTATTTTTTGGGCGCCACCGTGGCTGCCCATTGGTCGCGTCCATTATCCAAGTCTGGACTATCACAACTGCCACAATGGATGGCAATGGTAACCATCCAAAAAAATTGCCATGGTCCACAATTTGGGATGATCATAGTTCAGTTCGAATTGAACTGTGCATTGTTGAAACCAGATTTCAAGTGTAGGGACAATTCCAGTTCTGATTCCATAATACCTTGGAACGGGAACGGGCTTATAAATTGGAAAGTAATAAAAAAAATGTTAATTAATATTTTTTTTTACTTTAAAAAATCTATTTTTTTTATTAAAGTTTAAACTTTAAATAACATCTTAAAGTTTAATTATAACAATTTTTTATAATTTAAATTTCAAGTTTAAACATTTCATATAACCATTTAAAAAACATTTTAGAACAAAAATTTTTTTTTAAAAAAAATAATTGTTGAATTTAGAATTTTTTTTTAAAAAAAATGGTTCGAATCGGAACCATCGGTTCAAAAACCGGATGTAGAACCTTTATACAAGGTTCCAATTCGGCCGATCCAGAACCAGGAATTGTCGGTTCGGAACCAGAACCAAACCGAACCGTGAGCATGACTATTCACAACTATGTTAAAAAGAGAGCGAAGGAGAACATGGCTTGTTATTGGTTCTTTTCAACCTACAGAAACACAAAGAACCAATAACGCCTCAACTAAAGCTTGAACTCACAACTTTCCAAATGAAAGTCCAACCCGAGTACCATTAGACCACATAGTCCTGATCCATAAAAAATCGTGAAAAAACTAAACTACTATGAATGCTCTGGGACGTTTAGTTGGGGTTATATGGGATTATTTAACATGTCTATGTTGTTTGGTTGGAATCAAACATTGCCTCCACATCAGATTTTTTTTTTTTTTTTTTTTTTTTTAAGGGAATGTGTTTCCCTTGCTAAATTTAGGTAATATTAAATTACCTTGTCATTTTACATAGTCCAGTTTTTACCAAACACTTTAATTTAACATTCTCAATAATTTAACATTTCCTTAATTTAACATCCTATGAACCAAACATCCTACCAAGTATGTGAATCAAAAGAAGCAACATACATATCCTAAACAAATAACAGGCGAAAATATCAATTTTACCCTTATGTTTTGATGTCTTTGACCCACACAACTATTTTATATCATTGTTCTAAGAAGTCACTTGTAAACGGAACACATTTTACTTATTTTATTTTATTTTTATTTTTTTGTTCGATCACGAGGTGTACTGAACAGGTCTTAATTGTAGGAGGTATTTTTAAGTTCGTACCATACTCATACTAATTCCTGTTTGCATCGGCCGGCCCAATTAAATGGTAAAATGCTGGCCAGATTGATTTTTCCATATGAGAGGGAGTTCGAACTCCCGCACCACCTCTCTTAAAAGACAATAGTGCACGATTACTCACGCAACGAAGTTGATTTTTACCTTTTAGTTCATTCTCAACTATTATAAAGTTGGCACATTTAATCTTAAGTTTTTAACTGTATCCATTATATAATTGACTTTAATTTCTTTGTCACAATTAGTTCTCTATTTATATTGCTATCATTCTATTTTTTAATAAAAATGATTAACATGTAATTTTATAATTGAATTAAAAGAGTTTACAAGATAGGATAATATTTTACATATTAGAAGATGCTTAAATGATGAAATTACATGTTAACCTCTGTTAAAGGTGGAATACAAATAATAAATGAAAGTAAAAAATATACGTCAAAAAATCAAGATAATAAAATTAAATGTGGCAATGTCACAATAATCAATTATTAAAATAAAATTTGTTATTATAAATATAAAAGATGAAACATTTAGCTTCTAGGGCTCAAACTCAATATCAGTGGACCATGGTCCACATAATTGTGTGGATCATATCGATACACACAAATATTTATATTGTTAAATGAATCTTTAGTAGAATTAAAACGATACTTTAGTGTTGTTATAATGAATCTATTGTGTGTATAAAATGAAACTGAATAGTAGATGTCATACATACATGTATATTGTCAAATGAACCTATAGTAAATTAAAATAATACTTTAGTATTGGTATACAAAATAATGTACCTTAGTACATTATTTGAGTACTGAAAGTACATTATTTTGTATACTGTAAAATAATGTTTATTCAATACACAAATAATGTATTTTAATATATTAAAAATTATTTGTATTAAAGAAAATACATTATTTGAGTATTAAAATATATATTTTATATAATATACATTCGATACACAATAATATACTTTTAATCTAAAATAAAAAATGTACTTTTTTATGATAGCACATAATAATTTGCCGATATATGGACCGTAGTCCATAGTAAAATTGCCTGAAATATCAAATGGATCAAAAATATAAATAAAATGGAAAAAATCATGGAAATATAGAGATTAACAAAATTGAATGTAGAATGATCAATTGTTACTATACCACGGTGCGCGTAGATCCAAAATAACATCGTTTTAGGAGGCGCGATAGGAAGTTGCTGTATTATGTATATTTGTTCATACAATTATGTAATTTATTCATACATTATGTATATTTTTATACAATTCTGTACATTCTTTTTATACAATTATGTACATCCGAATCAGGAAATTTTGTGTATTATGTTAAGAGTTGATGTGTATTATATTAAAAGTTTATGTTTATGTATTTGTATAGATTATGTGTATTATCTTTTAAAAGAGTATGATATTTTGTTATATAATTAGTACATTCATGTATAAAATTATGTGTATTCTAGTATAATATTATGTACGTTTTTGAACATGGATTTTTTTAAAAAGAAAAATTAACTGTCAAACACTGAGGCGGAAAATTTCAAAAAAAAAATAAAAAATTGAAGCGACGTCGTTTTGCATCTGGGCGCACAATGCAACGCGTGCCGTGGTGCAAGATATAAATTGAATGTAGAATGATAACATATTACTTTAAATGGATATTTTAGCCCAACATAAAACTATGAATTAGACCGGCCCAAGCCCAACATTCTTCCTCTATTTTCTGAAAAGATAATCTGTAATAACTAATAATATTCTGTTATTCTCGTTTAGATTGTTCTCTGTAAATTCTACCATTCAAACTCTCCACCAGAAAATCAAATCCGCCAAAACGAAAGGAAATAGCATAGCTGCGTGCATATACGCATATATATAGAGAGAGCCGAGAGGGGAGAGGAAGACGAGAGGGAGAGAAGGGAAAATGACGATACTATATGCGTTGGTGGCCCGGGGATCCGTAGTGCTTGCGGAGCATAGCGCGACGACGACGAACGCGAGCACGATCGCTAGGCAGTGCTTGAGAAGATCCCTGGGAGCAACGACACCAACGTCTCATACTCTCAGGATCGCTACATTTTCCACGTTAAACGCACCGATGGCCTCACCGTCGCCTGCATGGCCGACGACGTCGCCGGCAGTATGTCGAAACCCCCAACACTTTCCTTTTAAATTCCGATTTGATCTCAGACTTTCCATCTTTTAATTTATTTTATTTTCCTGATTTATAATTTAATGTTTTGCGTGAATTTTGTAGGATTTTGATTGCGCCTTTGTATTGAATTGTTCCATTGTTTCGTTTCGTGTGTTTGGATTTAATTTTGAGTTGAAATTTAAAATGAAATAGTTCAAGATTGAAAGGATTGTTAAAATGTGGCTGTGATGTGAGGTATAGGGACCTGATGAATATATTACCATGCCCTATTTCTGTTGTAGGAAACTTCCGTTTGATTTCCTGGAGGATATTCATCAGAGGTGTTGTGAGAACCTATGGCAGAGCATGCTGTCTGCACAAGCTTATGCCATGAATGATGAATTCTCAAGGGTCCTTGGCCAGCAAATGGAATATTACGCCAATGATCCAAATGCAGATAGATTAAACCGCTAAAAGGTGAAATGAAGTCAGGTTACTCTGAATTCCTTTGCAATACAATACTTTCATATGATCTTCAAATACAAAAATGTCTTTATTTCGTATTTTGCTAATAATATACTATAGCTATGTGCCTTAGCTATCTCCTTTCTGAATGCAATTTTTGGCAATTAGATTGATTCTCATGGAGAAAATGTGTTAATCGCATTGCTAAGACACTGTCTTTTTAATATTCTCTTGGTTATGCTTTAGCTACACCATTTCTTGCCATAAAAGGTGAAATCCCTCGCCCGATAGAATTTGTGGAAGTGGTAAATCATGGTGACCAATAGCAAATTATGTGGGAGGACAGTCCGTGCCCACAATGAGGCCACCACATTGGGTGTGATTCTCATATTGCGGCTGCGAGGGCTCGATCTTGCATCCTTGCTTATAATCTGCCACCCAGAAATCAAACGAGCTACCGTGTAGGTTTTGCTACCACTCCTTTCTGATTGTACCCAGTGGCTAAAAGCCTAAAATACAATGTCTGGTTGATACATCAATTCATTTACATACTATGATGATTTTAATCCATACTATGTGCCTCTGGTGCAGTAAATGAGTTAATTAAGAATGTCACTTGCTCATTGAAT
>VALG01002918.1:0-10912 GCA_009835305.1 Ipomoea purpurea
TATATATATAGTATATTATATATATTATATATATATATTAATATATATATATATCAATTATATAATATATATATATATAAATATATTTCATATTTTCCATTTATTTAATTAATCATTTTTATTATATTTCCCTATTATTTAACTCTAATAATTCTCAATTTTCGTTTCTTTGCTTCCGCATTATTCTGCTATATTCTTAACAAGTGGTATCAGAAGCGGTTTAATTGAAGTTATTTTCAAAGATGTCGACTGTCACTAAGTTCGATATCGAGAAGTTCGACGGGAAATTAGCTTCTGTCTGGAAGGTTCATATGGAAGCCGTTCTAACCGGAACGGTTTGAAGAAAGCGCTAGCTGGAAGAAGAAGAAATCGCTGCAATGACAGATGAAGATTGGGAAGATTTGGACGGCACAATGCAAGATTGGGAGATGACTGCATTAGATTTATGGTCCAAGCTGGATACGCTTTACATAGCCAAAACTCTAGCGAACACGCTACGCCTGAAGGAGCGTCTGTACACAATCCGTATGACGGAAGGTACTTCTATTAAATCTCACTTGGATGAATTCAATTATATTTTATTGGACTGGAAAATATTGATGTCATAATTGAAGATGAGGATCGCGCTGTTTTATTGCTTGTTCTCTCCCTTTCATACCTGCATTTCAAAGAAATTATGCTAGATGGTAATAAGTAGTGATACCCTTACTTTGGACAATGTTAAGTCAACCTATTGTCCAAAGAAAATTTTGACTTTGAAAATTAAGTTTGGGACAAAGGTGAAGGCTTGACCGTAAGGGTCGTTCACTTGAAACCGAGGAGTAGCAATAAATTCTAGATCTAAGTCCAAAGGAATAAGTCCAACAAATCCTGTAATACTGCAAGAAGCATGGTCAGATGTGACTGAATGCTTCAAGTTGAAAACAAGCAAGAGAGAGAAAATAAGTCTTGAGCTAGCGTTGTTGAAAGTGATTCAGAAGGCGATGTTATGTTTCTGTGCGCTCCGGTTGCAAGGGCGAAGAGTGATCTGACTCTGTGTATACTTCCACATGTGTTCAACAAAGACTCGTCTCCTTGAACGGTGATGGTGTGTTGTTTGGGGTACATGATACACAATTCAAGTTACGTAGAATTGGGAAGCTTTTCAGATTAAACTCATAACTTTCAGGACCAATTTTCGTATATTCGCTGATTTGAAACACATCTGATATCATTGGCCCTTGGAATTCTGGGGGCAGTACATGCTTAATGATCCGAATCATAAAAGCGTTCTTTATTCTCATGAAGTCTCTCGTTACGGAAGTTTAATCTTGCAACTGCAGCTACTGTCAGGTTCAAGTAGCGGTTCCTTATCGATGGTTGATGATCCTACTGGTCCACCTCCGCGACCACAACGAGAGTATTCCTATTGCTATGGATTCCTCAAGAGACAATTAAAAACATGCGTTATGACGCTACAAGTACGATGAACAAATATGTGTTATGACTTCAGTCACACAGGAAGTGATGGTTCCATCTTCTATTAATGCTTTCCGCTATTCTAAGTTCAACAATTTTGGTTATCGACTTTCCAGTGTTAATCAACAGTGAATTTGATCCAAGGTGGAGATGTTGAATGGGCTAAAATTCTCAAAACCATGAAGAAACATTGCGCAATTAATCAGTTCTGCACGCCATCCTTGCATGTGATGACCATTGCAGGTTATTGTATTGCCGATAATTCTCCCTTTGCAATTATAAATTAAAATAGCTTCTTTGTAGTCACGCACATTTGTAAGCATTCTTTCATTCAAATTGCGTCTTCTTTTTTCAGCTCGAACTGAATATTCTTTTGTTTGTTTTCTCTTTTGAGAGATTAAATAATATATATTTATATATCTCGTCATTTTTTCTTCATGTCATTTTTTGAAAAAAAAAATAATGAATTCTTTTTTCAATTATATTTTTCCTATATTTACACTTCTCTAATTCCCAGATTTCGATTCTTGCTTCGATTATTCCGCTATTCATTATGTACGGTGTAATAAAATAATAAATACAAAGAGACTAACTAAAGTACCGTTAAGTGTGTTTTTTTTTTGTCTTAAAGTTGTATATACATAGTATATCATGATATCTTATGTATTTTATAATATATATAATAATTATAATATAGTATATGTATCTACTATATTACTAGTATATATGGTATATAGTAAATATACTATGTGTGTACGTAATATATATATATTATGAGATATATAGTACTATGATATATACTATATGTTATAGTATAGTATTATAATCTTATATATATGTATATTATATAAGGTGGCCAAGGTACATCTCAGATGTGTGTGTATCTGTAATTTTATACTTTTAGGTGCAAGTTTTATGTTATGATTTTGTATACTTTTATTTTCTATTATTAATTGTGAGATTCACACCACACCCACACACACAACACACACACAACCACACACACACATCGTTGTTAATAAACATCAAATTCACGTATATAAGTATGAATATACTTATAACGTTCTTTAATTAATAAGGACGCTATGATTTATATGTATTTATTCGATTAATTTTATCGCTTAATTATTTCAGATTCTGATATTTATATTTTAAAGTTCTTGATGGTTTTTATTCTTTGTCATCAAACATATTTATTCTACTTTGAAAGTGTTTTTTTTTTTAATCACTTCTCTGTTTTTAGGTTTTGCCCCCACTGACCAGTTTTCGGATCGCTCACCTTATTAACTTGATATTGAACATATTAATATCCATGATTTCAAATTTAATCGAATGTGGGAAAGTTGACGCAGTGGCAATATAATACTTTTAGTTGAACTCTACCATCTATTGTTGTTGTTGTCTTATTATTTCATAAACTCATTCCTTATCTCTTAATCCCCGAGACGCCCCCGACTTGAATGTAGTTCGGAGTTTCTCATTTTCGGCGGCCCTTAGAGCGAGACTGATTTCTTTTTGTGGCACTTAGAGCTAAAAAACTTATGCTTGTTTTGGCTATTGGACTTGCTCCATTGTTTGAAACTTTATCCGCACGAACTTCATTTTTCTTATTTGATTTGCATTTGCTATCTTGTATGGACTTCTTGTGTTCTGAAACGTGTTAGAACACCTCTTGCTTGCCTTTATGTTCCACAAGAAAGGAGAAATATCTTGATAGGCCGGCCTAGACCCGGGCATGGGGCCGATATGGGACTCGGCCACAGCCTAGGGCCGAGTTGCAAGGCTCGGCTGTGGCGAGCTGCCCGGACTCGGCCATGGCCGAGCTGTTATACTCGGCCGTGCGGAGTCGCTGAGCTATGGCTCGGTCGTGGTGGACCGGCCAGGCCGAGTCGATTTTTTTTATGTTTTTTATTTTTTATTTTTTAATAGCCGAGTCAGCCTAGTCCTTCTGGACTAGACCATGGCTCCTCCCAGGGTTGTACGCGCGAGGCGGACCTGTGGCCCTTAGGGTACGTTACCGCAATTAATAGAGTCCTTGATGGACTAGACCATGGGCCTCCGCCGTCGGTTAGTTACTGATGTCGGACCTCAATGGCCCCCTTAGTATGTTAGACCGCGATATCGAGCCTTGTTGCTAGACCATGGGCCCTCCGTCCGGGGATTAGTACGCGAGTCGGACCTCGTGCCCCCTAGGAAAGTCAGGGGGAGTTGGGTCTAAAACTGCCATCCTTTCGATGGTGAACAAGAAGATGCTTCTTATATACATACAATTTATCTGTTCAAGCAACGGAGGGCTGCGCCTCCTAGACTTATTGCAAAAACTAATCGCTAACTCGGGTGCCGGGTCCATGGTGGATCACTGTTAGTACCTCAACAGATTCTCCGAGTTCCACAGTTCTAGGTATCTCCTCCCTTTGGTCTTAGTTATAGCTGCTCGGACGGTAACACTTCTGCAACCCAATGTAGGACTTCCCAGTTTGCCGCGAAACTTCCTCCGGTCTGGGTTGCTTGCTTCCCTCCTCGGACGTACTAGTTTCCCCTACTGGAAATAACGGTTGACTCGTTTGTCGTGTAGGACTTGTCTGCCGATTGATAGTTTCGCTCGGATAGCAGCTGCCTCCTTACAATCTATCATGTGAGAGGTCGCGCTGTGTGGCTTCGTTGGTTTGGGTATATCTTATTTCGTCGGAAGTATGACGCTTCTGCCGGTGAGCTGGCTTCAAACCCGTAGTGCTATAGAAAATGGCGTCTCCCCGGTGGCCCTTGCTGGGGGTGGTACGTAGCCCAAGGAGCGTCGAGCTCCTCCACCATGCGTCCACCCGATCAATTTCTCTTCAAACCGTTACTATCTGCGGTGCATTCTCCACTTGGCCATTGGCTTGTGGGTAGAAAAGCGAAACTCGGCTATGGTTGATGCGACTCGCGCAAAAAGGCCTCGAACCTTCCCTTCGAATTGGCGTCCGTTGTCAGTGATGAGTTGCATCGGGACCCCAAATCGCACAAAATGTCTTGACTAGACAAACTTTGCAGCGGAGCATTGTGATCTTGCTAGCGGCTTGCCTCTACCCATTGTTAAAGTAATCGACAACCACTATAGGTACTTGCTTCTTGCCCGACCCCATACGGTAGGCCTACGATGTCCACTCCCACCTGAGAAGGGGATGACCGAGCTGATCGTTGAGTAATTGTGCGGGCCGACCGGCCGACCTGAAAGTGCTGGCATGTCTCGCAGCTCCGTCGTCATCGACACTCTTTTGCCATCCGGCCAAAGTACCCCTTAGATGGCCTCGACGGGCCATGTGAAGGCGCCCTGTGGCGGAGCAGGCCCTTCTGGATTTTCGTTCCATGAACGACCGCTTCGTCGGGTACAAGCAACGAGTAGGCGCCGTTGTACGACCCATCGTATAGAGCGGTCCCCCATGATAGACCATATGTGGGCACGCCACTTCACTAACTTGGGCATCAACCTCATCAGGAGGTAGTGTACCGATCTGATTTTATTCTTGAGGTGTCCAAAACCAGCAGGGGGGTCGGCTCTGACATGGGTAGGACCGCTGGTAGACTCAGAACTACTTTCAGAAGTCTCCTAACTCGGCAATCTTTGAGATGTGCTCCGGCCCCCTGCTGAGCTTAGACAAGAGTCGGCATCCGTGTTTGACCGGTACCTGTAAGACTCATAGATTTATTAGCTGTCCAGAGCTGAACACCCATCCCGTACCCTACATCCTCCCGTCACTTGCCTCAAACTGCCTGTGACTTGGCCACTACATCCTAGGAAGTCACACAGGATCTTGAGCTCTCGACCCTCATGTTTAACGCAGCCGGAGGCCCTTCGAAGGACGTCTCGTACCGGCCTTCGTTGTTAGACAGCTTGAAGGCAAAACGCGAGGGCGTAAAGGTAGGCTCTAAACCCCGCGGGGTGTGATGAGACGACCCCACCCCGCAGCCTTTTGGCCCGAAAGCTCACGTCTTGGGACAGGTCCCCAATCCTCCTCTCATCTCGCCGCCAAGTGACTTCCTGGGCGGTGCACTCGCTATAAGTCGCTAGTGCCGCCCCTTGATGGCTGGGCGGGTCCCGAATTACGATGCGTTACTTCTTAAAAGCTATGCCCACTGACCAACCTGGCTGCCGACCCGAGCCTTAGACCGCATCTAGGGGGCTGTTGTAAGGACAAGAACGGGTTGCCTGAAGGTAGTGGCCGAGTTTCTTTGTGTGATGATCGACCGCGAAGAGCCTTCTCCCGGCGTGTACCTGATCTCTGCCCCCGTAGGAGCTCGGCTCGTGTAGTACACGGCGTTCGACCCCTCACTCGTCCACTGACCAGCACAGAGCTGACTTGCGCCTGGAGATGCCGAGGTACAGTATTAAGACCTCCGCATTACACGGTTTGCTAGTGGGGACGACATCATATATATCTTGAGTTCTCGAAGCCTTTAGCACTCCGGAACCACTCGAACCCTTGGTCTCTGGAGAACTCAAAAAACGTATAGATTTTCGCGATCTCGAGAGAAAACGCCGAGGGCAGCTAGTCGCCTACATTGAGCGCTGGACTTCCGGAGACACCTGGGGCTCCATGTCAGGATGGCTTTTCACCTTCGGGTTGGCTCGATCCCTTCTTGAAACCATTACCCAAGAAATTCCCCCGTGGACCCGAAGTGCACTCTTGGGTCAGTCGCAAATTAAAACGTTGATAATTGAAAATACCTCAGCTAAGTCGTCTGTGCAAAGCTTGGCTCGTGCTCTTCACTATCATCCCACGTAAGTTGTAGTGGCGACCGAGACTGCCCTTGACACCTTGGCTACCATCTGGTGTAGGTGACCCGATCTCAACCGAAGGCCAGACTTGTAACAGTAGAACCTCTCTGATAGATAAAGCTGGTCTTCTCCTCGTCGCTTCCTCCATAAAGATCTGGTGTACCCTGAAGTCAAGGAAACTCAGAGGCACACCCGCTCGTCTCGTTCTACCATTGGCGATGTTGAACGGAAGGGTCCATGGGCGCTTTTGAGGCGGTGTAGTCCACGACACCTCCAGGGTGGCGCTTCGGGCAGAGGACCTACATTAGCCAACCAGGTGGTATATGACCTCTGATGTGAACTATCTCCAAGAGAGTGTCGACTTCTTTTCACAATTCCCTCCTGTCTGTGGAGAGGTAGGCGTTTCCGCTGCTGGACTGCCTTGACCGAGGGTCTACAGCCAGCTTGTGTGTGATCACCTCACGCTGAGGCCGGCATTCCTCGGGGCCCTAACGAAGATCTCCTTAACTCCGGACGTGTGATGTCAGAGAGCTCGGCTCCTCCGGGAGCCGGACCCAACCTTTACGACCTCGTCGGGTCAGGTTGAGATCCAGGACGACTTCCTCCGACTCGACTGTGGGCTCGGCCGGGGCCGAAAACGCTCGCTCGCAGTGCCTTCTCGCTATGGTGTGACCCGGAGGTCCTTCCTGCCCATCTGCGGCACGACTCGTAGGATAACAGCTACGACTACTCTGGTCCCCTTGCAGTCCCGACTCCATTCGGGTTGGGAACATGAGACACATGTTTCCATGGAGATTACACCCTTAGAGTCCTTCCAGAGCGGGCGACAAGTTATCATGTTGGCGCAGATGATCTATTAGCCCACCACGATATTCGACCTTCCACTTCTTGAGAACGGTGGTGCACTCCACCCAGGCTGATCGAGCCATCCGTCTCGATCGAGTTCCCCCCGGACTAGAAAGGGGTCCTAACCTGCTCCAGTCTGGTCCTTGGTAGCCGAGTTAGATGAAACGTGTCGTAGACATGACAGTTCCGAGCTTCCCGGTCTAGAGCACTCGGTGACCACCACGTGTGACGTCCAACTGACACCAAGCATCTCGTTGGCGGGGGACCATCTGCGGTCGTCATCGTCGAACGTTGATGGGTCCCTCCGAAGCTTCTTCTCTCGTGGGGCTTGTGTTAACCTCCCCAACGTACAGAACTCTTTCACCACTTCTTCGTTCGAGCCGGGGTTCTCCACCCTGCGGGTCATCCAAAAAATGCACAAAGGATGACCGCTTCTTCGGGGGCTGGGAGCTACGTGTCTTGTCGTCTTCTTCGAGCTTGCCGTGCACTCTCTTGCGTGGCCGAGATTGGTGGGGCGTGAGCACTACTCCCTTTTTCATACGTCTTCCCGACCCGGCCTAGGTTGCTGGCCTCTTGAATGAAGTGCCCAGCGTAACCCATACTGGATGACTCCGTCAATCTCTTCTTCAGGAGATGCACCACGTTCATGACCTTTTTGGCTTTGGATCCGTCAGTATTCTCTTTTTTTTCTATAATTCATGCATTCGCCTCTTTTTAATTCTATTCTTTATTATTTCTTTTCTTTTCTTTTTTCTTTTATTTTTATTTTTTTATCTCTTTATCATTCTTGCTATTTATTTTATACTTTTTCTATCTTCCCCCGTTTTATTATCTCGACGATGGTGCCGAGATGCCTGCCGCGCTTCTTCTTATTCTTCTACTCCCCTTCTTCTTGCCCCGTTCCTCTCTTCGCTGCCTCAGCGTCAGGCATAGTTCGCCGCTTCCATCAAGTCGCATAGTTCTTTCGGGGTACCGGATAGATCCTGGTGAAAGCACCCGACCTCACATGTCTAAAATGGTTATGCACTGACCATCGAAGTTGGCGACTCCCATTGACCTCCTTCTTCCACTTGCTGATATACTCGCCAATGTGATTCCGAGCTTCTATGTTTCATTCCACAGGTCGCGACTGAGACACCCGTGTTACGATCTAAAAAACAAATTATTAATTTAGACATCCAACCAGGAAGAAAAGAAATAAATCAAGTAATTAAGAGTATTTAAGCCCACCATGGCCGTGACCACCATCCTAAGCACCCATACTCACCTAGGAGAATTATAACCCCAATAGTATATAAATAGAACTTAGAACATTAATAGCCCACACAATAATCTCTCCCTACCCAAAGAGCTCAAGAAATTCCCCTAGAGAATCAAGAAATCAAGAAAGCTTAAAGAAAGATCCTTTATACCAAGAATTTAATTAAGCTAAGATGTAGAGAAGACAGGGTTCTATCAACAACAAATTCTCGGATTTAGGTCATAGCATCAATGATTTTCGCCGGCTTAGGTCCATACCACATCTGCGAGGATCCGATGTAGACATGGCGAGATTCTAAGGACTACGACTGCCGCGACGAGGGGTCTAAGTTTAGGATGATAGCCTGAGTTAAGATCCATGATATTACAGATATGATCAATCGAGTCGATGATTGGCCAATTTATCTTGAATGAAATTATGAGTCGGTCTTGATGATTAATTGGACTTTCATTGATGGTGAATGTACTCGTATAATATAATGCAAGTTATAGAAGTCGATTGAAATTATACAGTCGTATCCCTGATGATGCATGGTATGTGGCTACCGAGCTGTGTGGACAAATTAGATACACGGTATCTTATATTACTTGGTTTATATTAATATTGTGAATTATTTAACCCTGGGTAAGATGTACTCGTAATGCTATTATTCTTGATTATCTCGAAAGGTGGAAATGCATTGTTGTGATGTGAAAATTATGTTTAGAAAATCTATTGAATTATTAGGAATGTTGGTAATTATTATGCTCGCGCTTCAATTGTCTATGTGTTGTTGTTATTATTACGTTTATAAAGTGTCTAATGCATTATAAGTTATGCAGGTACCAACAACGGTATCCGGGAGCAAATATGAGTGATGAAAAAAGAGTCAGTGCAGGGGGGAGACCCGCCAATCGGGAGTCCCCGGCAAATAAACGAAGGCAAAAGCTCCGGCTAGCGCTATGCCGTAGCCGTATGCGAGGACAGCGGGCTGAAGCCAGGGCGAGAACCGGCTGCCCGGAACAGTGACAATCCTTGGCGGGCAGACGGCGTTCTTGATCCCCCACCACGCGGCATAGTAACAAGCCCCATGTTGTTTAAAAACATTGAGGAAAGCGATAAATAGAAGAGGTTTTGAAACTCTCATTAAATCCAATAGGTAGTGGTATAACATCTTATAGAAGAGTGAGTATCTGAGTGTAGGCCTATACGACCTTTTTTGTATACTAGTATCGACCCAATCTGCTCACAAGCTAATATAGAATTTATTACTGTCTATGAAATAAAGATATATTGCATGCAATCGCAAGATACAATTAAGGAGTGCTACATTTTGACTATTAAGACATTACTATCCCCATCTTTCATTCTAAGCGCGCTCCAGTGCTTAGTCTTCGTGAACGAAGACCTAAAAATATATATCCTGTATGCTGAGATTATGCTGTCCGATACACCCAACGACAAGCGCAGTTGAAACCAATACATCGGACAATATAGCAAATAATTTGTCTATTAAGTGAGAATATTGAGTATATACTAGATTAGTGCATTGGTCTTATATTTAGCTTTACGGGATATAAATAAAAATTATGACCACTCTTGAGCAATGAGAAGACTAGTATCCTACGATTATCGGTCTAGCTTTAAACCATTATGCGGTGCTGACGTCACTGTCCGCTCGATGACGATACTTGACAGTAATAAATAGCACACGACCGAATACATTATGATAACAGCCATACGATACAGTTGTGAACATATTACGATAAAGCAATTAACGGAAGCAAAGACGCAATAATCATTACACTCAAACATTTAGCAATTCAGTCCGGTAACAATAAACCTGCCCCGTAGCAGCTTATCAAGGTAGTATATATCACCACCTTCCACCTACTTACATCGTCAGCACACTTGTTGCCACTAGGAGCCAAGTCGCATATCATTCCAACCGCTATGCTTAATATACATGAAGTCATTAACGGACACTATAGCTAAACGACAAGTCGTTCCCGCAGCACCGCTTACTGCCGCCGATATCCACACGAGGATCATCGAGTTCCGGTTTATGCGCTATCCTATTAATATGGACCGAATATCCTCAAAGAAATACGTAACTCTAATTGTGATGCCGATGGAAATAAAAACTCCATCTGTGAACTACAAACAGTCTTGCCTCGTATACCCTCTGTTCAAGGAAGAAGTAAAGAGCAGTGCGCAATAATAGAATAAGCAGACAGGATGAATATACCAAATCCTGACAACAACAATATAATCAATGGACCGTTGCCCCAGCATTGAAATAATAAACTCATACCTACACAGCAAGAATACACATACGAGATAATAAAAACCAGCCAGAGTAGAACACAAAGTAATTGAACTATTAATCAGAACCCTGTACGCGTATACGAAAGCCATTGTCCCATACCAGAGATAAGTAATAATAATTAGCAGTATAACGAGACACTATGATAATATTTCACAATACGCATAACATTCATGCAACCCTACATATCACGTCCTGTATAGAAAGTAACTCTAGCGAATGAAGTATCTAAAAAATAATAATACTACTACTCTGCGAGATCCATCAGTTCCAACTGACAAATGAT
>VALG01002919.1:0-12162 GCA_009835305.1 Ipomoea purpurea
TCTCTTAATTTTTTTATATCTTTTAAACAAAAATATTTCAGACCTGCTATAAAATCGTTTATAACGGTAGTATATGTTCATAATTATATTTAATATAGATTAATAACTAATACATTCATTCAACACACATACATATTCACACAATTCAATATAAAACTCTAAAAACATGTAATTCATCCCGATCAACTACCTATAAACACTCTGATACTTACATTAATCCATATTCAAATACCTACATATTCATAAATGTTATCGAAAACTTTCTACTGTTCCAATTAAATTAATCCATAAAGAGCTCTTATGTTCATAATTTATCACTAAACACATAATTATTTTACATTAATCTCCTTGTAAACCAGTTCAATTAATGCAGACGCATTGTCTCAATAAATCGATCAAATAACACGTCACATATTTCATGTAATAACTCTCACTAATAGATACTCATATATACATACAAACTCAATAACTGTACCCATTATAACTCCATAACACTGTATTCATAAAGCTCGAAGCTTCAAATATTAACATACACCAATCTATATAAAGCTCCATGGTCATCGAAATTTCCATTTATCACTATAAATCTGTTCATTATATATAGCTAAAAGTTCTAATGTATAACAATAAACAGAGTTTTTGTGTTCATAATTTCATAATCTGACACTCAACTTGATAACATTCATAACGCATAATAGTAACATACATCCAATACAAACGCAATTAATTAAACACTAGAAACCATTAAAATAAAAACATAATCCAAAAAAAATAAATCCCGCGTTAACAAAACTAAATAAACCGTTAACAAGACAAAAACAACTAGCGCGAAACAAATCATATTATTTACTATAAACTAAATAAAAACGTTCCGTTCATTCATATTTATAAAAAATAAACGTCGTTTTTGGGCGTGTCCCACAATTCATTGTGGACTCAGGGATCCTAGGCATAATTATTGCCGGCCAAATTCAGTACCAACTGTCCTCGAATCATTGTGATATGCAGTCTAAATAAGTAATTAGGAAATAAGTTATGGCATTATGCTACTAGCTATAACTTTTGGCGTGAGTGGTAAGCCGCTTAATCAATATGAATCACGTACAGTTTGGTATCAAGGTTGTCTAAATGCAGAATATTTGAGGGTTGAAGGTCAATCAAAACAGTTGCTTGAAGCTCTCTGCCAATCATATATGCTGTCGTCAAAATGATTTTATATTTCCATCAAGAAATTTTCAACTTAATTTGAACTGAATTATAATTTGAATGCTTACAGTTTTTGATAGGTCTAAAGTTTGAAAGCTAAGGCAAGTTTACCAGTGAAATTATCCTACCAGAAGCAACTGCATGAATTTCCCAGAAGACAAGTGAGCTTAATTAAAACTATAGATTTATGAAGAAAAAACATAAATTAGGATATACATAACATAATGCACTTACAATTCCGTTCAATTATATTGTGAGAAAGCATTAAGTTCTTTTGGAATTCACCTGTGAGATATAATTAGCGCAAGCATGCTAAAAAGAAACAAAAATAAGTTAAAGATATAAGCATCAAACATGTTGAAGAGCAAACAATAAAAAATAAATACAAGCCATATATATAATAGAATTGCGTTCCAACACCTCATGACACCTATCTCATTGTGATGACAATTCGTTAATTTATGTCATTAAACACCACTGATTTATTCATTAATAATTTTGTAATACTATAATTATATGGTCCTTCTAATATAAAATCATTATATAATTAGGAAAAAGGGGAATTATATTTCTTATAAATAAAAATAAAGAAGAACAAATATACATTTATCCATTTTCCTCTACAGCTATAGTAGAATGAATATCACAAAATTAATCATAAGACCCAAAATAAACAAAAAGACTGTTAGAACTCAGAAGTCAACTGGTCGGTCGATATCACTAGAGCATTATCCAAACTGCAATTAGAAATGATATCTACTAGCTATACATAATGTCGTACACATTATCATCTGATAATACGCCATATTAAAAAATACTAGGAGACTTGAGGCCGGATAAAGAAGATAGATAAATAATAACTAAATAGAAAGAAAAGATGCTGAGGATGAAGGAGATGGTAATACATAATTCACGCTGAAAGAGAACGAAAATTAAGCAAAAAATAAAAATAAATTATCAAAATATTAAACAGACCGCCTAGAAATCAGGGAAAAATATAACCAATATTAGACAATATCTAAAAAAAACTGGAAGACAAAAAATGTTCTAGATACTAAAAACATTATGGTTTCAATGTAATAAGTAAATCGGAAGGACAAAAGATAATATAATCAAAAGTATTGAAACGCTAATGCATTAGTAAATAATGAGCCATAAAAACGATTGTCTAATAGACTAAAATAATAGAGAAATATCACAATCAAAAGACAAGAGACTTCCGCTATAATTTAACCTTAAAGTGATACTTAGTTTATTTATTTACCAGGAAAAAATATAATATTTTTGAGAAAAACGTACTTTTAAATTGAAATGTAAAAATATTAGCATTTTCCCTTTATAAATAAAAAAAAAACATTTATTTTTGAAGTATAAGTATTACTCACTCTGTCCTATTTTATTTGTCCTATCTACTTTTCGTTGTTCAAACCAAGTCTTTCTTCTTTGTTTATTTTCTTTAGTACTTTTTACTTATTTTAAATTTGATTTTTTGTATTATACTTGATTTAGTGTAGTTTCTTAAATATATAAATAATTTTTGTATACTAATACTAAACTTAATATATGATGAAAAAAACAATAAAAATAACTTCAGTCAAGCCTCGTTAATCGAACTATACACATAAAATGGGACGGAGGGAGTATATTTTTATCTTGACCTAACCCACTGACAAGAATCCAAGATATGGCTTCAATTCACACAAGTTTTTGCAATTAAAATAAACAAATGCTTACAGTTTCTGTAGGTTGGTTAGTTTCCCAAGCTCTGGTGGAATAGTGCCATTAAACAAATTGTTCTCCAAGTTTCTGAAACCCCAAACGTGCAGTAAGTTCCACAGAAGATCAGGAGTTAACAAAAGTTTTACTTGTGTAAGAGATTGAGAGAGCAAGCTAGGAAACATACAAAGTAACAAGAGTTGTTATATTTCCCAGTACTTTGGAATTGGCCCAGATAATCGATTCACAGTAAGAGATCTGCAAATTAAATCTTCAATTTCTTAACAGTGGACAAGCAGATGGGTTACACTTGTATAGCTTAGACAACACAACTTACATAATATTCCAATTTCATAGAAGCCCATTCAAGGGGAATTGTACCAACTTAAGTAGTTGCGAGTGAGATCTCTGCACAAAATAAAACTAATAATCAAGCAAAGAATTGAATATCAAATAAGAAGATGGGGCTGATATGATTCAATTCTTGCACATAGATAAATGTTTAAAGGATTATTAATTGGTACATTATCTTAAGAAAGGGTAGCTTCACCAAAGCAGGAGAAGGACACCTTGCAGATCCTGTCCCTTCAAAACTCTGCATTACATAATAGCAGATTAGATCAGATTAGAGAAATAATCTTTATCCATTATTATGTTCGTGCATATTGACATTTTGTACATGCGAAAGTTCTTGGGCATGTAATATTAAAATTATCATTTTTATATTTTTGTCTAATCATAATATTAATAATTGTAATTGTCGGAAAAATAGCATAAAAATGACATTGAAAGTGGTTATTTTGTAGTACAAATATATGTACGGTCCACTTCTGATTTGGGTCGGGTCAGAGTGGGTTCGAATTTTTCGTAGTGAGAGAAAGAGATTGATATATTATACGCAAAAACGGAATAATAGTTGAATGAGAAATTGATTCTCAAAGTAGACCCATTGAGTTGGAAAATAAAGGTAGAAAGGCTTTAAAAGTAGCTTTTGTGTCACATTGAAAAAACAAAGGATTTACCACTATATATACAAGAGTCTTTTAAAGCTATGTTAAATTGTATAGTAAAGAGGCTTCTCTTGTGTGCAAGAGTAGTGCAAATTAAGTTTGATTTTGGACTTGTCATTGGGAGTCGCAATCGTATTGTTCTGGATATTAATTCTGATCTTTACAGAATTAATTTCCTTATGAATATTACACGACTTTATTATGAGCAGCAGATTTTAGATACAACAAATCTTACGTTTTTAGCTTTCAAAAGTCTGCTCATTCTCCTCCCCTCAAACTTCATGTGTACTGTTCATCCCTTGTTCTAATTCGCTGGGTTTAACTGTTTGAGTGCTCAAATATTAAAACATGGTACATTTTATCCTCTGAATTAAAACCAAGGCTACAACGCTCCTAACCACCTTTGGGAGGTAGCAAATAAGGTTTTAAAGGAGTGTTTAGCTCGACTCCTACTAACACCCTAAACCTCTCGTTTTTGTGCTTTTATTTTTTCCAGAAATAATCTTTTCCTAAGAATTATTTCACTACAATAATTTAATGAACAAAAAAACTAAAGACAAATGAAAATATTTACAATACAAAGTTAACACACATAAATTGGCATTTTATTATTATTATTATTATTATTATTATTATTTTATTATTATTATTATTAATATTTTATTATTATTATTATTATTACATAACAGAGGTATACATACATCCACATAAGATATATATATATATATATATATATATATATATATATAATATATATTTATATAATATATTTAATATATATATATATATACCTATATTATATATATATTATATATATATATATATATAGTAATATATATATAATAAGAAAGAGAGATAGAGAAATGAGTCCTGTGGGGTTGTTAAGGTGCGTGATTTTTTCTTCTTAAGGTGTGTGGTTTGTGTCTTAAGGTGCGTCAGTGTTGAAATTAAGGTGCGTCAACCTAAAGCTTAAGGATGCGTCAGTTTGTGAAACTTCAGGTGTGCCAATTTTTAAAACCTTAGGTGTGTAGTTTGTGTACTTAAGATGTTTTGTTTGTGTGCTTAAGGTGTGTGGTTTGTGTCCTTAAGGTGCGTAGTTTGTGTACTTAAGGTGCATCGGCCTAAAATTTTAGGTGTGCATGATTTGTGTTCTTAAGATGCTTTATTTGTGTGCTTAAGGTGCATGGTTTATGTACTTAAGGTGCGTCAACCGCACAACCGTATGGAAAGCCATCTCCGCACCAGAACTCATCCGTGTGTATATATATATATATATATATATATATATATATATATACTAATAAATATATGATGGTCATGGGCCCCAAGCCCATTTTTATTGGTAGAGTCTTGGCCAAAGGAGGGTCATCTTTATGAGCTAGTGGAAGAGTACACATTGTGGTCCAAAAGATCAATACATCCTTATACCATGGACTAAGACTCACAGTGCACTGTGGACTCTGATTCATGTGTATGTGTCTTTTATGTTGTGAGTTTTTGTCTTGTATATGTTATAAAATTTTGTATTTTAAGAGTATAAATTTTGTACCTGAAACAAATTAGTAGTTGTGTCTTATTTTATAAATTCATGTGTCTTGTGTTGTAAAATTTTGTGCCTATGACCACAAATTTTCTACCTAAATTAGATTTCAAAAATAAGTAAATATATAACATGTATATGTGTCTTGTGTTGTGAGTTTTTGTGTCTTATGTTATGAAATTCTGCATTTATCATACGAGTATGAATTTTGTACCTCGTCGTTTTGATCGATGGTTCACAATGCTATGTGGACCCTGATTCATGATATAAATAGCCTCAAAAGATGGGGGAAGGATGAGGTATGGTGGCCCAAAGAAAAAGAAAAGTCATGAGTCATGACGACTGGCCACCGAGTAGCCTTGTCGGATTCCCCATGCCAAGGCATGGTCGGCAGGAGCTGAGCAGACGTCGTCGCACTGGCAGCGGGGCTAGTGAAGGTGGTGCACCGTACGTTTGGTATAGAGGTAAGGGAGCAAAATATTAAGTGGGTGCAATTTGCGACGAAATTTTTCTCATTTATGATGAAATTTTTCCATCGCGATTCGCGATTTTTCTTGTAGTGCATGTTCATTCAATCTCATAACCTATGGGATAACAACACATGCAAGCACTAACCAGCCAAACTACTCAACTCAATCTTATGTATAAAAGTGTAGCAGGTTATACATATTCAGTTAAAGGGTGCTTGCAGCAAAGTAGTGGGGATGAGGATGAGATATGTGAATAGTGTAGACTGTGGATGGAAGCTAAGGCAAACCAAGTACTGTCCACGCACTTGTCAAGCATCTGGAAGATCCTGGACTATAAATAGGCACGATGTCTCTCTCATAGACACCATCTTGTCTTAAGATTACATCCTTCCTAGTCTAGACGTCTAGTGACTTACTTCCAATAGGATCACCAGGGTTCTATTACATCCGTGCCTAGTTTATGGTGCGTGGACCCGCGACTCTTAACACCATCAATATATTTTAAAAAAAAAAAATTAAAAACCTTGGGATAGCCCGAATAAAACTATAATTACATAAGCAAATTAAAATTACTTCGCCCCAGACTTCAAGTGTAAAAATTAAAAGAGCAAATACAATAAAAAATCAAAATCATTGGCAAAAAATAGGGGCATGGAAAAGAAAAAGTGGAAAATTGAAAAATGTAGAGAAATTTAAATATAATCGAGAAGAGTCACAAAGCGTTACATGCTTTTGGACTGGCAAAATACAGCCGTAGGCGAAGGTTACAGTTCAAGTGAGGTATTATTATAGGCAGGCATATTCAATATTCCTCACTGGGATGTCGGATCCAGTTAGTAGATTATCCTGTCCAAGTGATTTAAGTTTAAAATCCCAATCCTTCTCCCGCATCAATTTGGCGTCACCTATCCTTGCGAGACTGTTGAATTTGACACATATAATGTCAATGACATTCAAAAAACTAAGCCTGTTAACAAAATGATGTGCCATTAGTCTGTATGCTCGTACTGGTCAAGTGGCATTGATGGCCGAAGATTAGATAGTCAGTGTACACACAGTTTTGATATAGTCTAGCGTGCAATACATGTTGTGGTAATTAATAGTAAGCTGAGTTTCACAACCTGATGTTTATCACGGACTGTTATTCTTGTGTGCTCAATTTATGTAATTAACCTTCCTGATTGCTGCCTGGGTCTACGAGTAATTTATATATTCAGTATACCTATATATTATAAGATATTGAGATACTCCTCAATCGTGGCTTGACAATCCTTTTCGTCCTATTTAGTACTCTCTTCCCTATACAATAGTAAGCAAGTGTAGATTATTAACCTACATCTTATATTTACATATATGGTGAAAATTCAAGCAATAGTAAATTACGAACTGAACAAGGTGAAACAATTAGAATAGCAACTCCATGTGCTGATGAAGGGGGCTCACCATATCATGTGACTTTTGAGCGAAGATGGACGCACTTCTGCGCGTTCAGATAGTAATAGAAATGATGTTTGGAATTTGATTTTTAACGTAGTATTGCAGTATAATCTTGGCTATGGAGGATCAGGATAAAATGGGATGCTGGTCTGCGTCATGTTTAAATATTCTGAAGACAAGATCGAGATATGCGATAATGGACAACCATATAGAATTCAGTTGTTTGCAATTTTTGTGATCAACATAATAAGGTTGACTTTGTGTGAGTGGTCCAGTTTTGAAATGTATATAAATAGCGTTGTATAATAATATTTGAATGTACTAGAATACAAGGTTTTAACGTGCCAAGAGAGAGTTTAATTTCAAGCGAGATTCCTTTCCGCGTCACGTTCTATAGTGTACTTGGCGTTTTTCATAGCAAAATAGAGGAGAGCTTATGTAATTGACGGGAGCCTGAGACAATATGAATCGAATTTGGTAGTAGATTATGCAAGTGTTGTGGTTTCGTCTTTGTGTGGGTCTATAATATCTCATACTCCTTCCTATAAGCATTTATTCTGACCTTCCATAATTGCAATATATTTGCCTATAGAACACTAAAAATATACTACTCCAAGAAATCAACTTTCTCCGAACAATCTAATTGAGCTAAGTGTCTTATGGACATATTGTTTAACGCGTGAATGGCGAAGTATATTGATGGCAGGTGGACATAATTAAAAGAGTTAACATGATTGTCGGGAAGTGGACCCAGAATAAGATATATCAACCTAGGCGGCATAGGTCATGAGTTTCTTATCCCTCAAGTTGCCAGATATCTCCCATCTGGAAGCTAAACGTTAGATAGAGAATCACATAAACACACCGAGTATTCAGCCAGAACATTATAGGGATTATTGACTAGTTCGGTTATTAGCTGCACATCATACGAAACTCCCCAGTAGCAAAATACACTGTACTGAAGCTTCTGACACTTTGAGCTGAGAGAGCGTGCACGCAATAGCCCATCGAGGTCGCTCAACAAGAAGATTCCCCCTTCGCCACACAGTGCTCTCTCTGTTCATATAGGAAATGTTCCCATCGAATACTATCTACTCTAGAACCTCCACCCGACATAAAAGAGAAGATAAGCCTTACAGATATCGAATCGGTTAGTTATGTAAGAAATTCAAATTTCATAAGCCATTCATAGATTTGCTGAATAATAATAGTTTAAGTTATAAGAAGTAGTAGTGATTGATTATGTCTGGAGTTGGTTCTACAGAGGCAAGGTTTTATGGTGAGTACATAATGATATGAACGTAATTGTGCATTTCCTACCATAATTCTATGTTTTTTTGATACCTTGGTGTAGTATATAGTAAGATTTCAGAGTATTTCTAGAAGCTGTTAATTCAATTTGATTGGTAAAAAAATTATAAATAGTACACTATATTTGAACAGCTCAAAAATGGATAATTGGTGAATATGCGATTAGATGAACATTGAATCCACTGATAGATAGTTAGTGTATATCTATATATAGCACTCATTATAAATTTTGAGTTAGAGAAAGGTTAATGAGTATGTGGAAAAGATACTTCGGAATAATAAGCTTTATGTCCTAACATATAAGATAGTGTGCGACGGGAATTTTGAGTTTTGCACTAGTATATAAAACTGAAATGATTTTGACGGCTTAACGGTATTAATATACTCAGAGTTTGAATCGTCGCGTCGTCGGGATAGTGTTAGACGGCCGGGACGGAAGTTTTGAATTATATAAAACATAATTGCAATAAAGGCCCCTGATCTCTTTTTGCGTAGGGAAAATGAGTGTGAAAAAGTCTGTACCTGCGGCCGTTCATCGTGCAGGCTCTTAGGCGAACACCAATGTTTCGTTCTCTAGGATACAGTCCTGATCTCTCCAATACCCACTAACTACCGAGACGGTGAGGCAGGGAAGGATAGCAATGATGACAGAAGATCCCTTATAGTAGTACGCAGGAAGTAAATATTATGACGCTTATCGATCAGACGAGTCCAACAGGTTTCTCTGCCCTGGATATTGGACTATCTCTTTACGTTCTGGACGATTTTCAAGGCAACAAACATACCCCTGATGTAAATATTTATTATATATATGGACGTCCTTTAAGCCAGCCTGCACAACTGGCGTAATTTCCACCCTCTTTGGGGGTTCACCTTCTCGTTATAACACTTCCGTCTGTAATATTGTAATTTGTATACATTCTGTCTTATTTGGTAAGTTATTGATCCTCTACGGAATACAAACGTCTATATTGAATTACATTTCAATTTTAATTCATTTTAGAACTTGATGTTCTGTTAACAAGTAAGATTTGAATTCCAATTCAAACACATTGCCATGGATCATGTCACCCTGTAAAAATATGGTCATCGAGGATTAACAACAAATTATATTTTACAGACAACAATTGTTATACAGCATTAGATTATCGGTTAAAATTGTACATATAGTTTATTAACATCCCGCTTATAATTCCTAAGATATAATTAACCGGCATATATTGCAATGGATGATGCAAAGGAGAATCATCAAAAAAAAAAAAACATAACTAGAATCTCCCAAAAGACTCTAATACCTGTGCTAGTAAATTATGATTCTTCTCCATTGTTCTAACCTAGATTCCGCGTTGGATAATATAACGGTCTTTTGTAGTGCTCTCCATTGATACGGCCCAAAATGTCTGTATACAAAGTTCATACTTATTAAAACCTTGAATTTTAATGTATCCACATAGTTCTATAACTAGATTCAAATTCGCTAGCACATAGTCTATTGGAATTGCAGAGACATTGAAGTCTGTTGTATAAGAACAGCGTCGCCGTGCTCAACATATAGGACTTGAATACTCTAATCTCAGAATATCTGTTTTCTGGTGCTATGAGTTATCAGAATTATATTATAGAGTAACTTTCTTTTCCGTACATAGCTCGATATTATTTCTGCTTAATTTGTTTGAGTATTTGTTCTTCCAAAAGAAGAATAAAAAGAAACACTAATATAGAAAAAACACAATTACTTGCCTGTATGCTAGGGAAACACTTTTGCGCTCACTCGTCCGACCTTATCAAAGGTTCTCTACGCGTGAAGCATTAGTTACATTTCGAGCCACATATATACAATATATACAGATATACAGCTTTTTGCCTATGTACCTCCTGGCCAGTCTTCAGTTTTATGGTCTTTGGAATCTGCCGATGAAATTATGACTTAAAGCATGAGTGTGCATTTTTTAATACGAGACAAGTTACAGTGATTCATGATATATTACTTTTCCGAGATGGTCTATAGTCCTCGTCGCGTCTATAGAACAAAAATCCATTTTTTATTTTTTCATTTTACAAATAGATTATAATTCATCATATGGCCTTCCCCGTACATTATATAAATTTATGCGTATATTAATGCACGTTTTACTTTTCATCTATACAATTTCTCATTTTCAATATTCACTATGTGTTCTAATCATATATATTCTCACTTTCACATTATCTACTATCACCCATAGCAGACAAGAGAACTTATAATTTTTGATACAACGGGGGCTAAATTAAAGATGTCTTTTCTATAAGTTAATCCTCACTTTATATAGCTCCCATATTAGCAATTAAATTAATAAATTAAATTTAATATTTTAACCATAACGGGCTCTACATAGCCCATTGACGAGTGAAATAGAACAGCGCGGTAATGATAAACCCCCCGTTGATCTTTTAGCATATTTTATTCACCAGTAGCTAGTCACATGAAAGTTTTAATGTCCATACGCACTTAAGTGGACATGAGCCGCAAATAATACTTAAAATGAAAATACCTAACAACACTAATCCAATTGTTCTAAAATGGTTGACGGAATTGCCAATGCAACTTGTGTTATTCAACCATCATGTAATATAATTATCAATACACTTGTCGTATTGTGAGGAAGAGAGTTAAATAGGAACGAAAAGCGATGTCCAAGCACGATTTGAAGTGCCATATCCCTATATACGTATACCAATTACTAGCCGGAGGGCGGGCACACAAATGTTAGGTACATCGAGATCCGTGGGGCCACACAAGAATAGCGATGTATTTATAGCACTCTAGGTTTTAGACTTCGGGGCTCCTAATTAATTAACAAATGTCATGCAGCGGCGACAAATAACAAACTGTGAGGCACACGAGCTAACATTCCGGCCATGCACACGACATAGCAGAGCTTACTCGGCGCACCACGACCTACATTCCCTGTCCATCACCAAGTCCTCTATAATGCGAGTAACCTTGTCCTCAATTTGAAACCGATGTCATATAGCTACTATCTATATATATAATATACGTATAATCGATATCATATATGATCCATATTATCAGAGTATATATTGATATATCATATATATAATGGATGAGTCTGGCGTGGGCTTGCTCGCTAAGTTTAAAAAAAAAAGATTGAGATGCTGAATCATCTGATTAAATCTAGCATCAATGGATCCAAATAAAATGAAAATTAAAAAAAATTAAAAAAAAAAAAAAAAAAAAAACAAACGGCATCCCTCCATTAATGCTTTCATCACAGGCACTTGGGATGAACAGGACCAACCTAAAGAATTTTCATGAAATTGTTATGAAATTAATAAAAATTCATGTTTCTTTTATTTTTCCTTAAGAAGGAAAGACAAAGCACGCTTAAAGGTAAACGACGCACCGCATTAAGCAAGGAAAACAAAGCACCTTGAAAAAAAAAGAAAAAAAAAAAAGAAAAAAGAAAAAAGA
>VALG01002921.1:0-28851 GCA_009835305.1 Ipomoea purpurea
CATGAAAAACAAATTTCAAAAAAATTGATTCAATTGTTTGGTTGGTGGAAATGAAATTACTTGGGAATACGGATTCCATTGTTTGGTTGGGTTTAGAAAATAAGGACCAATATGCCCTTAAAAGATGATGAATAAATATGTGTCTATGTAATTAAGAAATTTTCATAAGGATAAAACGGTACACTCATGTTATATTTCTTCCCAATCCATGTGGAAAACAAAATCCCACCCTTTTACAAAGAATTCATTTTCCTCAACTTAGAGGAATTCATTTTCCATCCAACCAAACAACATTTTTCTTCACTTTGAAATGTTTTCCATCCAACCAAACACCCCCTTAGAAAGATACGTAACACAAAGGGTACGTAATTAAGAACTAACATACAATTTTTCAAAGAAAAATACTTCATGGACTCTCACAATTCAAACTTTTACTTCGACTTGTGTTTCAAATTTGATTAGAGCAAAAAAAAAAAAAAAAAAAAAAACAACAATGAATGAATGAAAACATCATGACTCCTTATTAATTGAACCATGCCAAGTCATATGGAGTCGGAATTGGGAGTATATGTAGGCTTACTATCATTTTCTCTCAATTCTTACTCTCATTGGCTCACTTTAATAGGAGGTCATGATGTTTATCAATTCATTTTTTTTCATGATATGGACTCGTCGTGGACCATAAATTGACTCAAATTCATGATTTGGATATCCCATCATGCATGAGGTTATGTTATTTTCGCTTCCACGCTCAAATTCACGACCTTTCATTTGGCATAGTCACTTTATGGGTAAAATTATGTTGTGCATGCATGGGTGCACACAGATCAAACGACGGTCGTTTTACTTTAAAAAAATAAAAATAATTTTCGACTGTTGGTTTAGTTATGTTAACATATTTTCGTAATTTTCATAATTTACATTCTGGATTCTATAGTTATGAAATTATGGATGTGGTAGTTATTGCAATTCTGAATTTATAAGTTATGAAGTCCAATGGATGTGTAATTATGCATGCAATTCTGACATGTTGGTTAGTGAACGTTATAATTTTACATTTCATGAATGTATAGTTATGAAGTTATGGATGATGTACGTTATGCAGAATTCTGAATGTAGTAGTTATGAAGTTATGAATGTGTAGTTTCGCATGTAATTCTGAATGTATAGTTACTAAGTTATGGATGTGTAGTTATGCAGTTCTGGATTTATAATTATGAAGTTATGGATGTGTAGTTATGCAATTCTGGATTTATAGTTATGAAGTTATGGATGTGTATTATGCAATTCTGAATGTATAGTTATGAATATGTAGTTATGCAATTTTTATTTATTTATTTATTTATTTATTTTAAGAAAGACGTCGAAACGACGTCGTTTTACAATTGTGTGCACTAATACATAGTGCACACATGATGACTTCTAAAAGTATACTAAGAACTAAGAAGCAAGATAAATATCTTCTTAAATGAGATATTAAAGAATAATTTTGATATGCAAATAACCTTTCAAATTTTAAAATATTTAAATCTCATTGTATTTAATGAATTTTAGTTTAAAAAAACACTCAATTTTACTGTATAGAAAAATGATTTTTTTTTTTTTTTACTATAAAGAAATGAGATATCTAAATATACAAGCTACTATGTCTTAATTGAGTTAATTGAGACTCAAACCCATCACTTCTCACATAATAGTATTTTTTTTTTTGTATGCCATGATTTTATTATATAATTATATAGGTAAAGAAATGATTGAAGTCAAAATATCATTTTTAATTTTTTAATATTTTGTAATATTTAATAATTTTAAATTCGAATTCTACACGAATTGCGTTAGCAGAGTTTGATATTGGGAAGAAGAGTTTGATATTAACAAGGTGGGTTAACGAATAGTCCTCTTCGGCGCTTATCAAGAAGAGAAGAAGCCCCACGCTTCGACCCCACCGTTCATCATCTTCTCTACCTAATCACTATTCACTCTTATTACTCTCGTCTCTGCAGATTTCTCTTCACTTCTTCGTCTAACCATGTCCCTGCAACTATGGGAGGCCTTGAAAGAGGCAATCACAACATACACCGGTCTATCTCCGGCTACTTTCTTCACTGCTGTTGCTCTGGTTTTTGCTATCTACCATTTGGCGTCTGGGATGTTCGGGTCCTCTAATCACAGCAACTACCAGAGGCCCAGGCAGTTGGAGGAGGAGATGCAGCCCCTGCCGCCGCCGGTTCAGGTCGGGGAGATCAGCGGAGAGGAGTTGAGGCAGTATGATGGGTCTGATCCTAAGAAGCCTTTGCTCATGGCCATCAAGGGCCAGATCTATGATGTTTCTCAAAGCAGGTATATACCCCATAGTTTTTTGCTTTTTTTGTGGTATGGGTATTTGATTTCTTTTGTTTTGAGTGAAGGGTGTGGCTTTTGCTTTTGATCAATTTTCTGAAATTCTCTGCTTTTTGGTCTGGGATTTCATTGTTTAAGCATAGGTAAGTGTTCATATAGTATAAATGGAATATTTCAAGATTCAATGTGGAATTTTTGGCCTTTTTGAGAAAGGGATTTACAGTGGAAATGTCACACATTTTTTATGCTTTTTAGTTCCCTGGCAACTGATAGTCTAATACATACTGAACCCTTCTTCAACTTTTCTTCAGATTCTAGTTTCTTGGATTCAACACACAGTACTAGGTTTAACTAAGATTCTGGAATCTATATTCTGAAGTTGTATCTTGATGTGCTGATGAAATTTGTATACAAATGCATGAAATTTTGTGTATCCCCTTCTATGGAATGAATAAGAAAATTTGATCACAGTTTCAGTAAAGATGCCTTTTAATTTAACTGTGGGTCACCTCTGTTATCTTGTCCATTTTAAGTATCTAAAGATGAGTTTGTTAGCATTAACCCTAAAATTTAACATTAATTGCCAAAATGATTGAATTTGTTGCTAATGAGATTTGCCCTTTTTGGCTAACGGTTTTACTTGTGCACATGCTTTCTGATCTTGTGTATTCTTGCAGAATATTTTACGGACCTGGGGGACCTTATGCATTGTTTGCTGGAAAGGATGCTAGTAGAGCTCTTGCCAAGATGTCCTTTGAGGAGAAAGATCTTACTGGTGACATCTCCGGGCTTGGTCCTTTTGAGCTTGAGGCCCTACAAGATTGGGAATACAAGTTCATGAGCAAATATGTCAAGGTTGGAACTGTCAAGAATGAAGTGGCCGAAAGTGAAGGAACTGCTGGCGAACCTTCAGAGGCGACTGAGCAGCAAGCCGATGTCTCACCCGAGATTAGCTAAGTTGGCAGAGGACGGGCATCTAAAACCGTTAACCCCGTACCGGAAACCATTTCTACTTCAGGAGTTGGTGCATCTGATGGCAATGCGGACAAAAAGGGGTAGAAGTCGCCATGTGTTCATCTAAAGCAGCAAAGTATGATCGAGGTTATGAAGGGATTGTTATTGGATGTCTATCTGTTATCTCCTTTTCATGAAAACTTAATTCTATGTAAAATGCTTCTTTAGGTAAACTTCTTATCTGAACTCCCAGTTTGCTCTAATGAAATAATGAACCAACCATTTTATACCCTGATTATCAATCCCCAGCAGTGAATACCTGTATTCAATGCCTCATTTTCCCACCATCCGATATCTTTCCTCTCCCATCCCCCCTCTTGAATGTCTGGTATGAGTTGGCTTCAGGGGTCGGGTCACGGGAATAATAGTTGGTGGGCTATAGAGGCCTGCTCTGTGTTAGTTAACAGGGATGAAGGTAGGCCAGTTAGCTGGTGAGGGTTCCATATTGATGTGAGATGATGGAAGTAAGGGAATGAAAGCGAGAATGGCCATCACTGTCGAGCTCTGAGACATCTTATCAGAATGAAATTGCCCGTAAAAGCATGATTAAATATTTCACAGTACCTCTTGATATGGGATTTTGGGACTATGAAAATGCCTGTCCTGCAGACATTGTTGAGGTTGACTGTCTCAAAAGTGATTTTACCTTTTTCTTGTGTTCTTTTCTTTCCTTGTATCGGAGAAATGCTATCCTGGCGGGATAACCTCAATCAAGTTAGTCTTGTCCTGGTTGTCATCTTGACCTTCTTGATTTGAACCGGTTGATTGATAGTCTTGGCCTTCTTGATTTGAACTGGTTGACTGTGAACAACTTAGGCTGGTTTACTTTCTTATGGTCCTTTGTCGGTTAGGGTCACAGGTCTGGATTTACTCAGTGCACACCATCGAAGTAGTGATTGCGGTTTTCTAATCACCTAAAATGTCTGTTCTGCCAACCAATCTTATAAGAATCATCTTATCATAGTACTGAACAGGGCTGATAAGTAACAGAAAGATTGTTTAGGCTAGTATGCACTTTTTATAAGCCTACTAAAATCCAGAGATGTGTTTGTTAGCTGTATAAAGCATGTCAAAAAACCATAACAGACTCAACAGTTGCCATTTTTGTCAGACTGTTAATAATTACCATCATACAGTCTGGTATAGTTTTAGAAACAATGGTGCAAAAACATGAACAGGGCAGCTTATGTGAGTCCAAGGTTTCTGTCAATGTTCCATTTTCATGATTGGTTTCTGTATTTTGGCTGTATCTAAGCCTCCCTAACATGGTCTGATCCTTGTTAAATAGACCCACCCACTCAACCTATCTTCTACTCCTGTCTCCTCTTCTTTTCCTTGTCAGGATCTCAGACATGAGAACTCATCAGCATCAATTGCAAGTTCTTTTTCTGCTTATTCTGTTTACTCTCCATCATGCAATTCATTCCAGGATCATCAATCCCGGTATTGCTGAAGCAGAGCAGAAGCAAAGAAGCCATTGTGATGAAAACCGGGCTCTCGTTTCCTCCCCGCCATCTGTGTGGCGCTTCTCGGGTTGAAGAAGTGCCGGGCAGCATAAGCAGCAGCAAGACAGATCGAAGTTACAGTGTCTCGGATAAGGTTGTTCCTGGAGGCCCCAATCCACTTCACAACTGATGAATGTTAGTCATCCTTGTTAGGCTTGTATCAATACACTGTATATGTATATATATATGTATATGTATATGTATGTCAATTGGCAAACACCAGAGGGATGTTCTTCTCCTTTGAGGTTCATTTCCTATTTGTCTGTAATCAAACATAGTACATATATATCCTCAAACAGAATAAGCTTGATTCTTGATCTTTAATAAGTTCTTGTGAATAAAGCAATATAATAGATGTCAGGAGTGCGGAATACCAGGGCTATGTTAACAAAAAGATAAACATAAAATGAGCCAAACACCGTACAATGTGGACCTAGCAAATGGATCAAATTGTCTGCAAGCAGACAAAAAAACCATGTTTTAAGCCAAGACTGGACTGATTAAAAACCCAGAAAACGCATCAGGTATTGAAAAATGGACAAATTATTTTATTGACCCGGATCTAAAAATATCCAATTTACATACTAAATATTCACAATTTACTGTCTTTCATTCTGTCATCCCAATTTAATTAACCGGCAGCCTGCAGCATTCATGACTGATGACATCACCTCCCAGTCTGCCCTTTTTTTTTTTCTTTTTTTTTTTTTTTAATTATCAATCGTTGACATTTTGCTGCACTTAACAAATAAAAAGAGAGGAAAAGAAATCAAAAAATGTTCCCATTGGTTCAAGAATCATAAACAGGACAGCACTGCACGTTAGGATAAGTCGAGACTCAACACAGTTTCCTGTGTACTATTGTTTCACAGTACATTTGATGTTCTTCTTTGTTAACCCAAGAAATCTGACTAGCTCAAATCAAGAAGGCGTTTCTACAATTCTACTGCGAGTAAAACATATAATTTTATAGTTATGAAGCCAACAACCCGACCAATTTAGCTGGAATTATCTTATGAAGAGAACAAAGTCAAGATTAATGTTGTAGTACCTAGGAATCTAGGAGGTAAACCATTCATTAATACAGCTAAAACTCCACGGAAACGTGTGGATAAGTCATAAGCGAAACAAACGAGTGATCAAACTTTGTTTATGATAGAACTGTAGATGTCAACCCTGCACTTTGGTACAAAAAATATGTTTGACTTTTGCGGCATCTACATTCTTAAATCTTAATAATATGATGATATGATGCATTTAGAAAAATAATGGGTCTTTGATCCTAATGGCAAAGCTGCACAAGTTATTCAGATGACTTGCAGCCTACTATCATATATGACTTTTCTGCAGGCCATGTATTTTAATTTCCTCTATAAATACACAGTTTCAAGGCTAGTTTCCAACCAATTCAACACCAGATTTCATCTAACCCTTCATTTCAGATTTCCAGATTTGTTGTTTCTTGTTCCAGATCAGACCAGACGACAATGAAACTGCAGAAAACATGTTTGGTTCCTTCATCGTCACCATCATCATCGTATCATCGTTGGTCCGTGAATCCAGCTGCCTGGAAACTGCAGAAGCAGAAGAAGCAAGAATAAGAAGCAAGTTCTTCTCCACTTTCTTCAGGTACTTCCACACCATTCCCCGCGTCCCGGAGCAGCGCAAGAAATCCGCCGCGTGTCGCGCCGGTTGGTCCCTTGTGGACCAAACCCTCTCCACAACTGATATCCATCCATATATAGATATATTGTCTGATGAAAGAATTTGCAGAGTACAGTATATATGGTGTTGAAGAGACGATTGAATAAGAGATGTGCAGATGACTCAAGTTAGAATTTTGCCTAGTAGGAATTGAATGAACAAAAGTTATATATATACTCAACAGAATTGTTAATAAGAGAGGTTATATGTACTTTTAAGTAGTGGTTGCAGATCAGATTTTCCCTCTCATTCCAATACAGAATTGTATTTTTGGTTGATATATATGAGGTTTTGAATTTTGGTTTGGAATTGTGATTATGATATCAGGACAATAAATCTGTTTATTTATTATAACCTACTTTAGATTGTACACTGTTTATGTTGATTTACATCAGTTATTGGTGATTTCCTCAAGTTTAATACATTCACTCAAAACTAATGAATGGTGTTATTATTATTGTGTTGATTTACATAATAATAATAATTTGGGTTGCATCAAATATGGTGATAACTGATAACAAGTCCATATCGCACTATTTTTTTCACGATGAGAAAATTTATCGTCACTTAATAAACTCTGTTATTGTGTAATAGGAAAAACTCGTTGTGGTGGGTTGAAAAAGATAGCGTGGAATAATCAAACTTATGACATTTTTAGTATCCAATCATGCATCACTAATCAGCTATCTATTTTGGACAACACATCACAATACTTAATTCTTAGTTAGAACTATAAGCAAAGTCAAGTCAAACTCGAACTTTACATGTTTAAGTTTGAGATCAACATTTATTGAACTTATTATAAATTTAAATTTGAGTATGACTTACTAATTTTCTATAAAATTAAACTCTGTTCATTAACTTAAATCGAGTTTAAGTGAGAAAGAAAGTTATGGGAGTGTAAAACAGAGGTTGGGTGTCGTGTGTGACTCACCAAGTCACGAGTCAAAAATTTATATGTTCAAATTTGACTCAATTATATAATTAATTCAATTTAGTAAAAATCACAATTATAGCGCCGGACCCACAAGGCTCTAAAACAAATTACACATTCAATGAAAAAGTAAATAAGGGTAAAACAAAAACAAAAAAAGGGAGGGAGAATTATCCTGTAAATTGGTTTACCGCCAAATCAAGAGCCGCCATTTTCACAACGTCGCCCTCGATCCAAACCCTCCGATCCGCCTTATTTCTTCACCTATCGCATACTCTGCTGGGAAAACCCTTCCAAGTTCCAAGTAGCAAACTTGTAGTTAATTGATTCCAGGAATCAGACGCCAAAAATGCAGATTCGGGTAAAATGCAGCTGCGGAGAAAGCTGCGCAGAATGGGCAATTGTGGAGCTTCAAGGCGTTATTGAAGCCCAACCCGCGTAATGGATCATCTTCAAAACCTCGAAATTGGCGTCCTCTGTCGCCCTTCTGCTCAGTCAGGTTCAATTTTTATCTCCCAAAATCATTTTCCCAATTCTCTAAAGTTCCCACCTTTCTTAATTGCTAACATTCATTGATGGGTAGTTAAAGTTATTAATTTTCTTGATGGTATTTAAGATCTTGTTCCTATTTTTTTTCAGGAAGTTTATACATTTACAGTTGGGTATCATGAGCTCACAGGGAACAAAGTGCCCTTGAAGAAACCTATGCTAGTATTGAAGAAAGTGAAGCATTCCAAGGAGGAAGGTATTGACATGAACTCACCTAGAGTGGAATTGGATGTGGTTGGGATTATTCGCAAAGGATTCTCTTCAAAACCAGACCAAAGGCACTTATTTCCAGTAAGATTTTCACTTACTATTTGCAACATTTCATTCTTTTAAGGAAATAAATGGAAGTAGGACCAACCTAGCCAAGTTGATAAGGCCGTTGATCGGTAACCACAAGGTTACAAATTCAACTCCTAACAGAAGCGGTTTATTGGCCTTCTTTGTTGGTCAGTCTAGGCTAGTTTATCTCCTTGTGGTCGTTTGCTGGCTAGAGTCACAAGTCAGGTTCACCCGTGCACACCTTTTGTAGTGGTTGTTGGTTTCTCTCGTAATCCAAAAAGGAAATAAATGGTGCAGTAGCAGTCTTTGGGTGGAAAATTTTGAAGCTGATGCTTACAGTTAGCTTCTTTTGATTTCTATTGTGTTAAGGCTAAACTGAGAATGAGGTTTTGTTCTTTTGACTGAAATAAGCATGTTAATTTAATTTCGTGTCACAAGTTAGAGAACTGTCTCTCTGAGGTGTGTTAGAAGAAAAATCAGCCAACTTCTTGTTATTCATATTCTTTTGGGAAATGCTAGGTTGAATCTTGACACTTTCTGAGCCCATGATCTACAAACCTTTAAAGGGTGTTAAAAATTAATAGAGGGCTTTCAAAATTGTTGATGAATTATTTGAATTTTTGCTTGTTTTTCTGTGTGGGGATCATATCACTTGCCCTTCCTTAGCAAATCGTTATGTCCTATGTGTAGTTTCAATTCCACGTACATCATCAGGCTAAGATTGCCTTTGGTCGTCTAGATATGCAAAGTTAATAATGTTGGCTGATATGGTAGTTCCATAGTAATAATCATACCAAGATTCACTTTTGGTTCAAGAAAGCTTTCATCTTTGATCTATTATTGTATTTCAATGAGAACTCGTTAGACTCGAGAACTTCTGATACTGTGTATATGCCTTGTAAACGTGGGAAATTAGCTGGTTCTGCTTCCACTAACCAATTCATTGCATCTGAATCTTAGGCACTCCAATTTATTTATTTGTTTTTGTTTTTTCCTGCAGAACCCCAATCTTCTCTGAAGGAAAAACTCGTTGCAACAAGTTCATCAAAATGAATGGTAGTGAGAAAACCTGTGGATTTGGTGATTGTATAAAGATCTTGCTTCAAAAGCAGCTTGCCAGGTGAAGAAAAACATAATCCCAGCCAGCGTAACTATAGTTGGATAGCCAGTTTAGCTTGATATGCTCAGTAGTGATTTCTTCTGCAAGTTTGTATCTTGACTGAATTAATAGCCTGCAACTGCATAAGATCTCTCTTTCCTTTTGGATGTGGCACCATATGTTAAATTAGAATAATATTACGTGTATTTTCACTATTTACTCCATTTTTAATCCTTACCGATGTGATCCCAGTTTTCCAGAAGTCATTTTCTTGATTTTCATCACACTATAAATTTGTAAAAACTAAATACAACTTTTTAGATATATAAAAATCGCACCAAACAAAATTATCATTTATAAAATAAGTGAAACAATCATTTAACAAGTAAATAATACGGAGTACTTAACTAATAAGTAAAAAAAAAAATACCCAAACAAAGTTCAAGCTAAAACTAATTTTTAGAGTATAGCAAAGCAAGCTAGATAACTCTACTCAAAAAAAAAAAAAAAGCAAGCTAGATAAATAATGTTGATAAAGAAGATCACCTCGATTAAGTATCAAAATAAATACTATTCAAAAAAAAAAATAGTAGTCAAGTTTTATATTTTTTATAAAATATTTTTAAAATTTAATTTTATATATTATTATGAAATATTTTGAATATTATGACAATTACAAATATTTTAATAAATTCATAACTTTTGTTCAATTTTATAATGTGTCTTCAATCTATTGATTTATGTTTTACAAAATTCATATAAATAAGTGGAATGATTACATTTCAATTTACAAACTAATCATACAATATCCAAACTAATGTATGTTTTTTAAAAAAAAAAATTACAAATGATCATCATTTAAATATTTGCAAACATTATGAAATAGAACAAAAAAGAAAAGTATTGAGTATTTTAAATGGAAAAATAAAATACTTTTGGGCAGACCGGAAGCAGGTGAACCGGGCTTGTTGAGGGCTGCTTGAATGGTTCCTGTCGTCTGTCATTACAGCCATTTCAGAGATTAGGTTTTGGAAGACCAAAAATCTCCGCGTTATTCCGCAGAAGAATCCTCTCAATTTTCTTCATCAAGGTATTCGTTTTTTTCTTTTTTCAACCTCGATCCTATGCACGATTTATATGGCCCAAGGCATGAAATTGTTGATATTAATGTTATCCCAAATCTTTCTGTGTAATTTTTCCTTAATTTGAGATTCTTATGTTAATATTTTTTTTGTAAATTTATATAAATTTCGAATTAGACTTAAAAACTCTCCGATTTTGTTGTTTTTCGCAATTCACGAGGTTGTAGCTGATATAAAATAGCGATGAATTGGTAGCTTAATAATTATCCTATACAGACCAATATTTTTCAATTTCTTTGATTTATGAGGGGAGCAGCAATTTGTTGTTTGATGCTAAAATGTGACAGAGAAGGGAGAGAGGAATGAAGTCCATTAAGTAGCAATTATGTCCTTGAAAGTTATATAGTTTTCTGCTACTGTTGACTTTGGGGCTTTGAATAGGCTGAACTATCCAATTCTGGAATTCCTTTACTAATTCTAAAATCTTGACAGCCATTGCACTTGGTTTGTTTATTGATGTAACATCTAACAATCGGAAGTCCTTTTTCTTCGTTTCAGGCCGGGCAGAGCAAGTTATTTGCTGAGTATTTTAGGATTTGGCTCACCAATGGAAACGAAGTAATGTCTTCTTTTTAGCGATTTATATTGTTGGCTTTCTACAATTCTTTACTATTAGTCTAGAAGCACAAATTGCTGAAGGTTAGGAAGTACTTTGTGAATAGTAATTTTTGTCCTGAAGTAAAGGCAAGTGATTAGAATTTAGAAATTAACTTTTGTGGAAAACTTGTATCAAGACTAAATGGGTATGTGTAGATTAATTGCACTTAGGCTTTTGGTATGTTGTAGATTGTCTGATCCTTATTTAAGAAGTACCTTTTTTAAAGATAAAGGTATAAGGTAGTATTAAAGTAGGGAACGGAGCTTTGGATCAAATTAGATAGTCATAAAATCCACCGTGTTATGGGATACCTTTTAACAAAGATATCATTGTATGGTCATTTATTAAGTAAACATTTTCATAGATTTCTAAGTGTTTCCTCCCCTCTTGATGTGCTAGGGGTCGTGTAAGTTGGGATGAAGATAATCTGGTGGAAATTGAGGCAAACAAACCAGTCAGGCAGAAAATAACTGAGCCTAAGACACCTTATCACCCAATGATCGAAGATGATGGTATATTATAATTTTTCCTTTTTATGCTCCATAATTCAGTCATTATATATATATTCAGAACATTGATATTTTAAAAGCGTGGATTGGATGCAAATATGCAAGTTTCATGTCAACCATGAAAACTATATTTCTTTGTCAGTCACGATTTCATGCAAATGTTTCATATGCTCCAGTTGGTTTGTTTATTGAACTTTTCTCGTTGTGCAAGGTCTCTTTAGTATTCTTTAGATAGAGAACTTGATTATGTGCATTATTTTGTTTGTCACCTTAAGAAAATATCGGTGCATTGGTTGTTAGTTGTCCTACTCTGAATAAAATTTTGCTTATATTTGTTATTTGTTGATCCTTACCCTTTAAAGAACTAATCATCAAGTAAATTGCTGTTTGGATGCAAGATACTACCATATGCCACAGAACCTGGATTGCGTCAATTTCTTTGAATCTACCCAATCTAGTGTTTTTCCCATCAGTTTTACCCGATGTTAATGATTGTTGTAGGATCGTTGTCTCCTGTGCGGCATAGCTTTGACGATTGCACTGATAACGGAATTCATGCTGAAGCGATACGGAGTGCATTGAATGATGTCGCGTCTTCTAGTAAAGATAAATTACGACCCATTGGGTGGCCAGAATCTGACGATGAGGCAGCTGAAATGGATGAAGATGATGAAGGTCCAATTCAATGTCTTTAACCTATCCCTAGTATTTCACCCCGGTCCAATAGAGTATTTGGGAGGATGTAAGCAGACAAGGCCAAATGTTGGTGAGCACAAGGGATATACCCACTTTGGGCATAATCCCTACACTGCCACTTCCGAGTTTTGGACCTTGGTCTCTTCTCCCAAATACTCCCTACTGAGCCAGTGAGCTAAGCCCGTGCGGGCAATCCCTTGTATTTCTTGTTTACCTTTGGCATGTTCTATTTGTATGGAAGACCATCCTGATTTTCATCTACCCCTTATGTCATAATCCTACTAGGTTCTGATTGGGAAAGAGGCAAGGTCTTTAGGGAACAGAGGCGAGTCCACTATGATGAATATTTACGAGTCAAAGAACTCCTTGGGAAGGGCTCCTATATGGAAGATGAATCTGATGAAGATAACAACGGTGTGGAGAAGCAGGGTGGTAGGCACCATTCTTCGTCATCTTCATCCTTAACAGCTGGTATTAAGGACATAGAGATCAAGGAAGGTGGCCTGGCATTTCTAAACCGTCTTCTGCACCCACTAATGGAGCCTAGAAGCTGACCCAAAATAACTTCTCACTATTATAGTGCCATTTTCATTACTGATGTCATTACAGTGCTTTGGACACCCCATTTGTGTGTTATCCATGTTCAAGTGTGATAGTAGAATGTAAATAGACACTTTGCAATGTGAAAAAAGATTCTGGTTATATCTCCCCATCCTCCATTAGATTTTAGTGTCAATGTTTTGCTCTTAAAGTGGGAGGAGCACACTTTGAAATCATTATGGAAGGTTGTATTATTCTGGATTTTTTTTTCTTGGTTTGTGATCATCCTTTGTTTAGATCTCTCCCTTTTGCTTTTGCTTTTGCTGGTTTTGCTAAATATTCTTGAATACAACTCTGATTGCCCTGAAGCACTGTTAAACAATGAATAGTTTATATACACAGTTAGTGAATTACATGGGAAAATAACATATTTGATCTTTGGGTCTATACCTGCTCAAGTATCTACTTAAGAAATGACAGTTCTGTTGTTGGTTAGAGCTCAAATTATAAGATAAACTCATAGAAACATTGAAAATGTCAATATCTCCAAAATCATCACTTCAAAAATAACTAAAGAATTAAAAATAGACATGACAATAACTATGAACTGGCTAACACATTAATCAACCCAAATAAGGTACAAATCTATATCGAGACTTAATAATCGCAATGTGAGATTTGTTTCAGATCGAGTCTTATCAGTGTGAAATCTTCACCCAATGTTATGGGAGTTTCAACCAATATGTCTAGAGTCTAAACCTAGTAGTCGAAGTGTGAGATATTCATCTAATGTTGAGTTTAAACCAATATGGCGGTCTTATTGTATGCACTGTTGTGTTGAGCATATAACTATTAATGTGCAATCCGGCTATTAGCTTAGGCTTTTAGTTGAGATGGAGCTCATGCTTCAATTTGGTATCATGGGTTCGAATCTAGTTCACGGGTGAAAAAATATAGAAATATTTTTATTTTTTTGAAGGTAAATATAGAAATATTTGAACAGCCCAAAACCACCTAAGTGAGAAGCCCAGCATGAGGAGCCAGGAGGTCCAATATGACCAATTCGATCAAACTCATCATAGGAACTATGCTCATGTGCTTAGATCTTCCGCCATTTCGTCCCTTCACTGCAACCTTGTAAACATCAAAGTCTTAGGTGGAATCTGGATGCTGTCTCCATAATTTCTGAATATCATGATCGCTTCTTTATCTGCACTTGTATTCTCATCCAGCAACTTCATTCTCCAAACCGCGCTAGCCTTCTCCCTCTTTCTCCTCCTCTACTTGTTCAAGATCCCTGCTTTATTCCTCCATGGCCTCTTCACCTATGTCCACCCAGACGACGTCAACCCCACTTCTTCAAACGGTGCCAGGGCTGCGATTCGACGGCCAGGTAGTGTTGAATCTGAACTCAAGCCCAGGAAAAAGTCTAAGGATAAATTCGAGTTTGATGAAAATAAAGCTCAGATCTTTAGGCTGAAGCTGATTGACACCCACCTCCAAACAAGAATATATTTCAATGAATTTAAACATGTTTTCAATTCCACTGTTGTAGCTGTTTCCTGCTTGTTGCTTGACCGGTTCCTGGGGAAATCTGGAGATTCTGGGTGGCCAGGACATGGATCTGTGGTTCCGGTCTTTTTAGGATGTTTTGTTGTGTGTAGGCTGTTTGTTTTGATAGCTAGGACTGCTTTTGAGGGGTCTTCCTCCAAGAACATAGAGAGGCAATTGAGTTTTGTGATTGGGATTTTTGGGTTTGTGCTGGGGATATGTATTGTGTCTGGGCTTGTTCCAAAATGGATTCTTGACTTTGATTTTGGATTATTGGATGGGTTTGGAAAGCTCCTTGTTGCTCTTTTTATGGGCTGCACTGCTGGCTTCTTGTATACCCCTGCATTGAGGAGTGCCCGGGCCTTTTGGCTTGGAACCGATCAGATTCGTTGCAATTTGTCTATTATCTCTTGTGGATGGTTTGCAGGAATGCTTCTTTATGCTAACTATTTGATGATTACATTGACTTCATTGCTTTGGATTAGTCCATTTTCTGAACTACTTGTGAACAAGAATTTTGATCAAAACCGAGTAGAGTATGCTACTAAGTTGGTGGGAAATGTGGGTATGCTGAGATCAGACTTGGATAAATTTAGGCTCTGGTGTTTGTTGGCTTCTGGTATTCTTCAGATCATGTCTTTGCGTTCGAACGTGCAAATGTACTTGAATGAAGCAGTGTTGTGTTGGTACCAGAGACTGCATTCCAGCAAAGTTCCCGACTTGGATTACAGCAGGGCGAAGGTTTTCCTTCACAACCACTATCTCTGTATTGCAGTCTTGCAGTTTTTCGTTCCCGCAGCTATGATACTTCTCCTCAACGCCTTATCTCAGACCGGTGATAACTTGATCTCGAGTTTCCCATGGATGTGTAATTTATTACCTTGCTCTGTGCTGCATAAAGAAGTGGCTTTGTTTATGGCTTGGTGGGTTGTCTTTGTTTTGGCCACGTTTACTTCATCGGTTTTGGCTTTGTATCGACATGGAATTTTGTACGTTTCTTGATAAATATGTCTTTTGATCCCATCATGCGACCAAGTTGTCTGGTCTTTATCTGGTTTTACTCGATCTGCATCATGTAGTGATAACTTGCATGTATAGTGGAGTCACATTGACACTTTTAGGAGGCTTTTTTCGTTCTCCTCTACGTCTCCAGAGTCTTGAGCATATGTACACGTATCATAAATTCTTACGGGAAAGAACAAAGAACAATGCTTGCATTCGTTTTGCCTTTATGAGATAGTCTCGTGATTCTTTTTTTTTTTTCTGGGGTTTGATTATTTCCTTCCTGGATGTTGAAAAGCGAGTGAATCTTGAAGATAACAAATAACAATACGATAACAATATAGAATGTTCAGTTCATCTTTTCATGCACAGAGGGCAACATTTCATGTTTATAGCTGCAGTTGTTGATATGATAGCATCTAATCAAGATGTTTATATGCACTTGAGACAGACTTTTAGTTGATATATTGCTTGTATGTTTTTTGATTGTGGGGAACTCTTAGCATGGAGCATTGTTGAACAAGTTTCTTATAGTTATAGTTCTTACTCTCCATTATCTGCAATGCCAATGGTATGCCATTAGCACACCACCCGCAGTCATTATTCAAGGGTGTGCACCTCGCCTTAGGGCCTTAGCCAACAAAGAATTACGAGGTAAATCAGTCTAGGTTGCCCATAACTGATAGGTTCAGACCAAGAAGAACAATAGGTTGCTCTTGCTCCCACTGGAGTCAAATTTAGAACTTTGTGGTTATCAAGCCAACAGTCGAACCAACTTAACTAGGCTGGTTGCATGAGTGTGGACTAATGATATAATATTGTTAAAACATCTTTTTGAAACAAATTTTTATGTGGATTGGGCCAGATAGCATTGCATATTGACTCTTATTTGCTTATTTTGGAGTTTGGACTCTCCTCTTGATGATATTTGACAAATCTTACTTACTTTTTCATGTATCAAGAAACCAAACTTCAACTTCTTTAAGAAGAAATATAACTTCTGCTGAGATTGTAGTCATGATTCACCTGTTTTCAGTCCCTAACTCCCTACTTCCTAGACAGGTACATATAAAAAAATATGCCATTTTGAAAGGTTTGCCAGCTGCATGATGCAGCTACCTACTCAATTATGGTCATGTATTATTGCAAAGTTGTATTTCATTAATTGGTTTATGTACTTTTCTTGATAGCTTAAGTTGTATTTCATTAATTGGTTTATGTACTTTTCTTCATAGCTTTACTCTTTCAACCTAGACAAGTATGTGTTGGTGACTTGGTTTTATGATTTTTGGATGATTGTGGGTTGGTCAACACAGAATTCGATATCTTATTGTCTTGAATCTGCAAAAACTCATAACATGATCGAAAAATGGTCCTGGGGCCCGCATAGGTAGCTCAACTGGTCATAGAGGTGAAACTTTGAAAGAATGACCAGTGATCGAGTCTCACCAGCGACAGTGTGGGAGCAACCTCTCAAAGTGAGGGGGTTCCGAGCACCGATCTAGCCTCTGTGGTCCATATTCAGTTAAGTCACCATGATTTACATCCTCCCAAATGTTCTGTCGGGCCGGGGTGTGGGTGGCCCTTAGGGTTGGGGTTCAACCTTTGGAAGAAAAATAGGTCATGGCTGAGATAAATAATGAATGAAACTTACACACTAGACATAATGTTAGGTGAGTTAATTCAACTATAAATAATAAATGAAAATAACAATCACTTGTCCTTCTCTACTATTTCACTAATAATAATAATAATAATAATAATTTAGCAATTGTCAATACACCTAACTGTTACTGTTTTAGACACAAAGGCTGAACTTATCCCATGACCATAATTCTCCAAGGAAGTGAAATCCTGTTTCAAAAACAAACCAGAATAAAGCCAATCAGCCATAACAATGATTTGGAAGATGATTTGAGCTTAAACATGGCAAGAAACTAAATTAAGTAGTTAATTTTGCTTATTAGGAATTTAGGATAGGCTACCTAAGATGATCTTGTTTGCTGTTACTCATCTCTGATTCCTTTCAAGAGCTTGACCACTTGAAACATGGTTGGCCTGTTAGCCGGGTTATCGGAGAGGCAAAGAGCTGCGATCTGCAATGTTTGTAGCATCATCGGTTTTGAATCCGCGTTGAGTATTTCTGGATCGAGAACCTCTGCAGCCTGGCCTTTCTTCGTCTTCTGAGACACCCAACCCGCCAAGTTCCCGCCTTCAAAGTCTTTGAAATCAGCCCGGTTGGCTCTTTGCCCGTGACTAACTCGAGTAGGATCACGCCAAAGCTGTACACGTCTCCCTTTGTGGTTGATCTCCCTGTCTGGCCGTATTCGGGTGGGATGTATCCGAACGTGCCTGCAACGTCAGTGCTCACGTGTGTCTCACAGGCGCTGATCAATCTTGCGAGCCCAAAAGTCTGCGACTTTGGGCTCGAAATCTTCGTTCAGGAGAATATTGCTGGCCTTGATGTCCCGGTGGATTATGTGAGGGGTAAGCCGTGGTGAAGGAAAGCTAGACCCCGGCTGCACCCACAGCGATTTTGAACCGTTTGCTCCACTCCAACACGTCCAGTGTTCCACACCGGTTTCTTAGCCACAGATCCAAGCTCCCGTTAACCATGTACTCGTAAACAAGCAGTTCTCATCGCCATAAGAGCAGTACCCGAGCAAAGGAACAAGATTTGGGTGCTTTACCTTGCCAGCGTTTCCATTTCTGCCAGAAATTCTCGGTGGCCTTGTGTTTTGGCTTGGTTTAGCTTCTTCACTGCAACGATCTTTTTATCAGACAATGTGGCTCTGTAAACCGTTCCAAACCCTCCATCCCCGATAATGTTTGTCCTGCAGAAGTTGTTGGTGGCCTCGAGAATGTCAACTAGCATCAGCTTGAGGAGCGACTGTTCAAACGTGGCAATGTTAATGCTTAGGGGCTCCTTCGATTTGCTGGAAGTTAAGAAATACATATGTTGATCCACCGAGCTATCCAGTTCATCAGATTTCTCGGGATCACACGTTCTGCTGCTTTTGTTAAAGATCCTTAGCACAATAGCTACTGAAAGAGTGATGAATACAGTTCCAGCCACGACTGATAACAGTCCCGAAATACTTAGGGAATGTAATCTCCTATCTTGACTCCTCGTCGGGCATTTTAGATCAAGAATCTCACCACACAGATCCTTGTTCCCGGATACTGAAAGCTTGGAAAGATTCTGACAAGTTCTGCTTCTCGGGATTGGCCCTCCAATTCATTCTCAGCAAAATTCAAGGAAATTAAGTTGGTGAGACTGCATAGGGACTCAGGAATTTGGCCCGAGAGTTGATTCCTCGACACATCCAAATACTCGAGCTGGGTAAGATTCCCAAGCTCACGGGGAATTTCCCCAACGAAATTGTTTTCGTGAAGATCCAAATATGTAACGTATGACATATTTCCCAAAGACGGTGGCAAGCCTCCAGAAAATACATTACAACTTAAGTTCAGAATTTCGACTCTCCAGGCTGTGGAAGTTGTGAAAAGCTCGTTTAAATTGCCAGAAAGGCTGTTATGCTGAACGTAAAGGCCAACGAGATTTACCATGCTTGAAAGTGACGGAGGAAGCTCACCCTCGAGTGTGTTTGAGCTCAAGTCCAAGTGAGTAAGCCCGTGCAAATTCCCAAAACTAGACGGGATTGGTCCCGAAAACTTGTGCCCGTCAAATTCAACTTCACTAAACCACCCAAGCTACCTAGGCTTTCAGGTATTTCACCGGTAAGCTGATTGTTTCCGAGATAGAAGCCCTGCAGCTTTAGAGAGTGACCAAACTCCTTCGGGATATCACCTTTCAGCAAATTCCCGGTCAAGTCTAAAGTCGTGAGGTTTGGCAATTGAGCAAGCGAGCTTGGAATCTGCCCAGAAAGCATGTTATTGCTGAGCAAAAGACTCACGATGACCACACAGCTTGCTAGTTCTTCGGGTATTGTGCCAGACAATTTATTATACGAAAGATCATAAACCCCACGATGCTGAACATAGCTTGAATCTGAGATGGTAGCTTGACGGAAATACTTGGAGTTCTTGAAAGGGATAGCCCCGGTAAGATGATTGTGCGAGAGAACCAAGCATTGTAGCTGAGGCAAATCAGCAAGCTCCTCCGAGATTGAACCATTGAGCATGTTGTTCCCGAGATCCAACGTTGAAAGGGCAATGCAATTCCGAGCTCAGCAGGTATAGCCCCTTGAAGGAGATTCGAATTCAAATTCAACACAGAAAGAGACGTCAAACTGCAATAGCCTCGGGAATTCTCCCCTTATCCTGTTGTTGCTAAGAACAAGCCTCTGCAATAACTTAGCATTCCCAATCTCAACTGGAAGCGTTCCTCGAGGGCGGTTATTTGCAGCAGAAATCTCCATCAAGCTCGTCGAATTCCACAAACTCACCGGGATAGAACCAGTAAAATTATTCGAGTCCAATTCAAGAACCACGAGAGGAAGCTCCGAAAGGTACTCGGGAATCACCCCAAGAATCTGGTTATTCACCAATGCCAACTGAGTCAAGTTACCACACTTTCACAAAAGCCTCGGCTATAGTCCCGGACAGAAAATTACTCCCAAGATCGACATAAGTAAGGCAACAGCATTGCACAACTCCATAGGAACTGGACATTAAGCAAGTTATTGTTCAGACTAATCGAAGTTAACATTGAGCAATTCCCAATCTCGGGTGGAATTCTTCCAGAAAACCGGTTACTCGAAAGCAAGAGGGAATCAATCTGAGTCCATTTGCCCAGCCAAGAAGGCAATGGACCTGAAAGCTGATTCTCTTCCACAGAGAAGGTTAACAACTGCAACTCTGCAAGCTCCTCAGGCAATGTTCCAGAGAGAGAGTTAAAAGACAGGACAAGTGTCTTCAACCTTCTACAATTTCCAAGCTTGGGTGGTATATAACCAGTTAGCTGGGAGGCCACTAGGTTGAGAATTGTTAAATTTTGAAGCTGCCCTATTGAGTCTGGGATTGAACACTTCAATGGGTTGTAAGATAAGTCAAGTTTGGTTAAAGATTTGAGCTTTGAGAATGATTCTGGGAATGGACCAGTGAGTGAACATGAAGGTGAATAGAAGTTCTGGAGCTGGAAAGTTCACCGATTTCTTCCGGAAACTGGCCGGAGAAATGGTTGATGCCGATGTAAAGATCCGTTAGGGCGGTCATGGTTCCGATTTCCGGCGGAATTTCGCCGGAGAGGGAATTGTTGGAGACGTCCAAAGAGGTTAGTGACTGAAGCCTAGTGAATAGAGATGGAGAGAGAGAACTGAGAGAAGATTGCTCCCCAAGGCCAGGACTCGGAGGTGAGTTAGGTTGCCGAGTTGGGTGGGTATGCTCCCGGAGAACCCATTGCCGGAAAGGTCCAGAGACCGGAGTCTCCCCAGGTTTCCCAGCTCCGGCGGAATTTTCCCGGAGAAAAGATTGGGCCGAGATTAACCAGCTCCAACTGAGTCAACTCCCCTATTTGGCCGGGCAACTCGCCGGACAACTGATTTTCCCCACGTCCAAAGCTCTGAGCTCCCTTAACGCAGCGATTTCCGGCGAAACTTCCCCATACAAAAGATTCGACGAGAGGTCAAGAAACAACAAGCCTGGAAAGAGAGAAGAGAGAAGAACCCAGAGGTCCCCGGAGAAACCGAGCCTTGAGACGAGCGAGAAAACCTCGCCATTCCGGCAAACAACTCCGTCCCAGCGACAATGAGGAGTAAAGGCGTCCAAGAAGAAAGAGCCTCAGGGTTGTGAAGGGAAGCTTTAAAAGAAAGCAAGCAATCCCTGTCGACAATGGCGGCTTTAGGGCTCTGAAAACAGAGGTGAAGGAAGAGAATGGCAATGGTAACCCCAATCGCCATGGCCATCAGGTCTTGGAACTCATACAAAAGGCTTGACAGAGTGGTAGTACAGAAACGCAAATGAAACTGGTAGATAATTAAGGGAACTCTGAGTGTCCACTTCACATAATCACATCAATAAGTCGTAGCAGTGGCAGGGGAGAGAGAGAAGAAGAAGAAAGAGGGTTCACAAGAAAGAGATGGTTAAAGTTGGCAGCTTTATTAAGAGGAGAGAGACCAGTCTTGAGAAACAAATACCGTACATGAAACCGATGGGAATGTAGATTAAAAGTGCAAAATAATTATTTATATTTGAAAGGGGTTTTACGTTTTTTATATTTTAATAAATAAATAAATATGACATTAACCTTCCATTAAGACTAATTTCTACACATGTACTCCTATTTTTTACGAGTTAATACCAATTTTGGTCCTCTGACTATTAGCTAATACACGATTTAGTCCCAAAGTATTAAAAGTACCCAATTTAGTCCTCTAACTTTTTAAAATGGTACCCAATGTGGCCCTCCATTAGAATTGTCATTTATCCCACCGTTTAGTTTTGAAGGGCATAAGTGTCATTTTAGTTGATAAGCACATTCCTTTCTTAAATGAAGTGGACACATGCTCCCAACAGAGTAGGCGCAATCTTATGGATGCGACAGTAGAGACCAGTCCCCCATGCTCAGCACCTCAATAGCATCCTCTGATTGTCCCATGCAGTGGCTCGATCGCTGAAGGGGCTCCAACGACGCTACCAAAGGAAGAAACAGGTTTGGATCAAGTAAATTGACTTCCTTGTCCTCAAAATAACGGTGGATAGACGCACAATTGTAAAGGAGAACCACATTGTGTGTGATTTTAAAAGTTAGAGGACTAAATTGGTATTTTTAATACTTTGGGACTAAATCGAGTATTAGCTAATAGTCGGAGGACCAAAATGGGATGTAGACATATTTCCTAGACCCACATAATGAAAATAACCAATCCTTGTTTGCCATGTCATGAAGTAAAAGTGGGGGAGTATAATTTTGAAGTACATGTAGTAGAACTCAATTCGAATAGGATCATCAAGGATGACAAACCATCCTTCTATTGGTGTGGATTTTAAGGTAACAACCCAAACCAAAAAACAAATAACGTTATGTCATGTTTGTGTCGCATCGGACTTTCATCTGCACAAAAATTAACTTAAAACGTTGTGATTATCCAACAAACTTGTTGGTGTTGTCCTATGTCGACCATCAAATTCAACTCCCATAATTCTGTCTTGAAAAAAAATCAAGTTGTGTTATTCCTCATCTATCCGAATATGCTAGGATATGTAGACGATATCATATACTTATAACTAACAAACTAAATTAAGGACTAACATCGTCACAAATACTGGAGTCTAGTGTTTTGGATTAAATTTTTTGTGTGTAGGAGTGTACAAGTTAATGTTGAGTCCAAAAATTAGATTAGTGCAGTTTACTTCTTCATTGACTAATAAATAGGTCCATGAGTCAAATATATAGTCTGGTTAAGTTGAAAATTTTAAAATAATATTAATAATAATATGAAATTGGAATTAAGCTGGAGGGGTAATATGGGAAACAATGAGTAAATATATTTGACTTGTTGAACAAGAGAAGAGATATTGCATATTGATGGGATGGGAGGGGAGGAGAGGGGTCAGAGTATGGTGGGGATTTTAGAGGGAAGTCAAAACTAACTTGGCTGAGAATTTTGCTGCAAATATGGACTTGTTCTCTTCTGCACTTTTTATTTTTTAATGGTAAAAAAACTAAGGGACGTTGTCTCTTCACAGGATGCATAAATGCAACCTAGCAGATCCTGATCCCGTAAAAACGGGACCAGTTGTGTACACAAAAAAAAAAAAAAAAAAAAAAAAAAAAAAAAAAAAATTGGACGTTAATTTGATCGACACAAAGTGATGTGTCGAGGATATATAGAGGGTTGGAGGTGTGGCTGGAGGTGGGCGCGGTGATAACAGTTCTTTTGGATGAGTTTGTCGACATTTTAGTTTGAGTGGGAGGGAAAATATGAGGATCTAATCTAAGGCAGAACTGATACCAAATGAGAAGATTGACTTTCAATTCAATTACCAAAAGATAGATGTTACAATACTAAAAAAGTTAGGAAATGTAAACCTCTCCTAACTAATAGACTAGTCTAAATCAAACAATCTAACACTAACACAATTATTAACATATTGCAATAATGAATAATAAGAAGAATAATAACATTATTAACAATCTCTTCATATATATATATTATATTATATATGTGTGTGTGTGTGTGTGTGTGTGTGTGTGTGTGTGTGTGTGTGTGTGTGTGCGCGCGCGCGCGCGCACTTTAATTTTCATAAATCTCCGTCAAACATCATAAGCAAAGTCGAGTTGTATTCTACCAACTTCACCAAATGTTTTGTCTTGTCTTCACTATCTTTCTTATCCACTTTATGCTTCTAATCTCTTGGATAATTGTACATTTTTATAAGGTATTGAGCTAGTTAAAAGTTTGGTGAATGATTAAGCTAATGTAAAAAGAATTGGGTGAATGAGGAGACCTGTAAAGATCTAGCAAAGGCTATCAAGTAGCTAGGCTAGACCAGATAGGTGAGACTTAAAAGATCGATCTAGGAGTTACAGTGTACAGCATTGGTGATATTGTCCTAATACAATAGTGGGGTGCGATTGTCCACAACTTTACATGCAGACACTTTGAGACCATCAATCTCCTATACAATCGAGGGTTGCTAATGGATGAACATCCCTAACACGAGGCCATGTGGTTGAGGACAACCGCTCAATGTGAGCATGACCCTGCTAGTCCGAGACACACGGATAAAAACATATTTGATTGAGATAAGTGATCGATTAACCGATTGAAATAAGGTGGCAATTATCCGTTACGTTATTAAAAATAAGTTAGGGATAGTGATGTTATTTAATGCATGTTAGACAATGTGTTCATAATGGAGAAAGTGTGAACTTAACACCAACTTTTGGCTTAAACTCTAAAATTTGCAGATCAAACATATATTACTGAAATTAACTTACATGCTTTTCATGCATGCCACCCCATTCTGACAATCATCACGTACACTTCAATAACAAAAAACTTTAGCATTTCCTCTCTCAATTTTCTTGTGATTTTAGTCCAGCTTAGAGCATCCACATTAGTTGGGGAGATTTAGGAGATAATGTAAGAGGTGATTAGGAGAGAGAATGGGGAAGGGGGAGAAAAAAAAATAAATGAAAAATGATTCAAAAAAAAAAAAAAAAAAATGGTCAGGCGCACCTGCGGCCCGCAACGGCGCGTGCAATGTACGCGCCGTGTGTGATGGCTGCCTGTGCGCACACGCGCACAAGCCCCCCAAAAAAAAAGCCCCCCCTATGTTAGTCTGATATAGGGCTTGCATTGGGAAGAGAATATTTTTGATATTTGCAGGATAAATATATTCTATCATTATCTCCACCTCCACATCAATTAAATAACCCCATCCAAAGGTTTATTTCTTTTACATTATCCCATATTGGCTCTTTTGGGCAAGGCTTAAGCTAGGAGCTTTAGCTTTTTTTAAGCTACTAATAAGCTATAAGCTCTGTTTGGTAATGTTCCAAAATAAGCTCCTAGCTTAAAAATAAGAGCTTTTTTGAAAAGCTACTTCAGGTAGCTTTTCAAAATAAGCTACTAGTTTCTTAATTTTTTTCCATCTTTCCCTTATTATTTTAAAGTAATGACATATTTTACAAACTTATGAATTCAAAATCATTTCTCTGTTCCTATCCAACATTCACGCATCCCTTATTATGTATTATTATTATTATTTATTATTATTATATTATTATTATATTATTATTATTATTATTATATATTAAATAAATTAGCATATGGCTTAAACCAATGACAATATTTTACTATTTATTATGGGATGCTATGATCATGATCATGCTAATAGTTTTATTTTAAAAATGTTTATTTTTTTTTAAGACGAACTGTTTAAATTTTATATATTAAAAAACTAATTTAATTTTAATGAAATGTTTTTTTTAGTCTTTTACATTTATCAGCTTATCCAAAAGCTAATTTTACCCAACACTTTCAAATCATAACGCTAGCTTAACAGCTCCTTAAATTTTCAGCTCGAACTAATAGTTTTCAGCTTTCAGCTCTTTTCAAAGCTATCAGCTCCTACTTATAGCTTTTCAGCTGGTTTGCCAAACAGAGCCATGTATCCACTAGTGTGGATGCTCTTAGAGCCTGTGGCTTTTGCTTCAAATGAGCTGACATAGTTCCTTCTTGTAAACTCCTTTTGCTGCCAGATACGTAGATAATCGTATAGTGATCCAAACCAAACAATAATTAAATTAATAATATTACAAATCATACAAACTTAATGAGCTGACATAGTTGCAAACTCCTTTTGAGGCCAGATACGTAGATAATCGTATAGTGATCCAAACCAAAAAACAATTAAATTAATAATAGGTATAAGGGTCAAATAGGCCCCTCAACTGCACACCACATTGCAATTGGACCATCAAATTAAAAAAAAAAAAAAGTGTAATTAGATCCCTAAATTACACAAATACATTCAATTCAACCCAAAATAACTTGTTTTACCTGCTGAGGTGACGGTTATTGAACTTAAAAATAATTTTTTAATAATTTTAATTAAAATAATTGTTTTAATTATAAAAAAAAAAAAAAAAAAAAAAAAACCTTCTGGCTCGTCTCCGCCAGAGACGAAGGAAGGGGCCGCCGATTCGTCTCTCCTGGCCTTGGAGAAGGCCGAAGACGAAGCCAGCTTCGTCTCTTGGCCATGGAGACGAAGGGATCAGCTTCGTCTCCGACTGTGCCCCATTCGTCTCTGGCCGTCTTCATGGCCAGGGAGACAGCCAGAGACGAAGTCGACCCTTCGTCTCCGACTGTCTCCATGGCCAGGTAGACACGTAGCGTCCTTCTTTTCGGTGGAGACGAGCCAGCTTAATTAAAATGATTATTTTAATTAAAATTATGTAAAAAAATATTTTTAAATTCAATAACCGTCACGTCAGCAGGTAAAACAAGTCATTTTGAATTGAATTGAATGTATTTGTGTAGTTCAGAGACTCAATTGTATTTTTTTTTAGTTTGATGACCTAATTACAATATGGTGTGCATTTGAGTGGCCTTTGACCCTTATTCCTTAATAATATTACAAACCATACAAACTCTTAAATATATATATTTGTTGTGATATTTATGCACTAAAATTCGTATTTCAGCATGTACTAACACTATTAATATGTTTTCAAAAAAAAAAACACTATTAATATACCTACGTCACTCAATATTCTTTACGTCACTCAATATTCTTCATTGATATTTTCTCTCTTTTTTTTTTTTTTGAAAGGTAAAAATAAAAACTTGTGGCTTGTGGGTAACTTTTGCAGGGAGGTAAATTTGAATGTGAGGATACTGGTGAGATGAAATCGTGGGTTCGTATAATCGTATCTGATTTTCAGAGCATTTTACTTTAGCTTTTACTGCTCTGCAGACAAAGGGTTAAATCAGCGAGATTCTTGACACTTTTTTTATTAAAAAATAAAAAAAATTGGGTAATAATATTGTACGGAGTATGTATTAACTTTTGTGGAGTTAAATTTGATTTTTTTTTTTTTAATGTTACTGACTCTGTTACAATGTAGTATCTTTTTTGAAAGTATATTGCTTCATGTATTAATCAATCAAAACCGTGAGGAAGTTCGGGGGAACATCCTCCCACAACATAGAATTCGCCTGCAACGAGGCTGACTGAGCTAACGAAATGAGCTAAAGCATTCAATGTACGAGAAATATAAATAACTGAGCAGGAATAAAAGAGTTCATTAAGACTCGACATGCTGAAACAGCTAAACCATCATACGTGCGTATATTCCGTCGCTGTTACAATGTAGTATCTATTCATAATTATTTTTATTTTTTTAACCTACTGAAACACAAAGAGTCAATAACGCATGAGCACAAAGTGTTTGACGGAGTTAAATTTGATTAAGTTATAGTAAAATTAAAATTAATCAATTCATACCAATTATTATGTTGTGTAATGATACGTTTGTTACCATTTCAAAAGGTGATTACATTATCAAATTCATGCGGTGGGATCATTGATTTTTAGACTAAAAAAAATTGTCAAAAAATATATATAAAAAAAAGAATATTAACTTATAAAGAATTATGAAAATTTAAAAAACATACACCGTAATAATTAATTCATAAATAACTAATCAATATTAAAGTGCTGGTGCCACTCGATCAGCAATCGTTATATCCTGCACTACGATGTACATAGCAATGTGTGTCCCGCACCTTCCAAAACGACGTCATTTTGGGAGGCGCAGTAAGGAGGTTGACGTGATTATGTGTATTTATTTATACAATTATGTGTATTTGTTTTATATAATTATGTGTATTTTTTATATAGTTATGTGTTTTTGTCAATGTTGCAAAAATCGCGCCTAGGCGCCATTGCGCGCCGCGAGGAACGGCCTCCGCGGCCTCCTCCGCGCCGGCCGGCTAGGCGATTTTTTTTTTTTTTTTTTTTTGAAAATGTCGGAAAAGTTTCGGAAGGCATAACTTTTGACTCGGTTGTCCGATTTGGACAATTTTTTTTTTGGTCCACTAATTTCTCAAAAAAATGCTTCTTAGCTCTTAATTTTAATTTTTTATGTATTTTAGATGGTTTAACAATCTTTGAACAATTTTACAACAACTTTTGTAAATAGTTTCTAAGAAATAACTATGAAACTCTTATGTTTTAGTACTAAATTTTAAAAAAATTTAATTTTTAAATTTTTTTTTATTTAAAAAAAATAAAAAAAAATAAAAAAATAATAAAAAAATAAAAATCGGCGCCTAGGGGGCGCTAGCGTGTTTTGCAACATTGGTTTTTGTTTATACAATTATGTGTATTTGTTTATGCAATTATGTGTATTTGTTTATACAATTATGTGTATTTTTTTTATACAATTATGTAAAACAAGATCGTTTTAAATCAAGTTGCACAATGCAATACGTACCCTGATGCACAATATAAATTGTCCTCGATCAGCATACCCCGCAATAGTGTCGACTTTATGTGGCTTACCCATATATATAATTTGTGGGCTTCTATATACTTATTGGTGTAGCCTTTTAGGGGCAGATTATTATGTTGATCATAACAAAAAAAAAAAAATTATATATATATTAAAAGTATATTATTTGTATATTGAATGTATATTATATAAAATAATATATTCTTTTGAATATAACGTACATTTTTAATATACTGAAAATAAATTATTTATATATGAATGTATATTATTTGACAGTATCGTCTACACAATAATCATTGGTTTTTCGGGCCTCATGTAATAGGCTAGGTTTCAGTTAAAACCAATGGATGAACCCATGGGCAAATTATATCGTGCACCACAGTGCATAGTGGATTATACACCGAGCTTCTAAACAACGTCGTTTTTTGTTTAATGAAAAGAAACGACACCCTTTTCGCGTC
>VALG01002926.1:0-11593 GCA_009835305.1 Ipomoea purpurea
ATAATATTTCTTTCATTATTTTGTGTGATTATTATGGTAATGTATTTAAATTTTGGAAGAGATTATTACCAATATTATAATTAATATAAGTATATAAATAATGAAATTATTATGGTAATTGCCACAATATTTGGTAATTATAATTAATATAATTAAAGAAAATATAAGATTTCTTCCCTAGAAATATTTGTGACAATTTTATTAATACAATTAATAAATATGAAATATAACTAAAGAAATGAAATTATTAAATTAACAAAACATGAATATTTCTAATCATACATACACTTATGCACTATAATAGTCATGCAAAATTTAAATGCAACTTTTTAAATCTTTTAAGTGTAATTTTTTAATTATAAATCTATCAATATAAATTATAGTTAATGAAATTATATATAGAACTTTTCTATATACATATTAATAAATATTATGTGTATATACAATAAATTATACAATCATATAAATAAACGTGTCGGATTAGAGTTTAAATTTATTTATACAAATTTAGAATTAAAATTTTTTTTTATAAAACTAATTAAATGTTAATCTTAATAATATAATAAGAATTTTAAAATCAGAATTATAAATTAAGTATTAGGGTAATAATTAATCTATATATATTATATATTATAGTATATTATATTGTTATTATTATTATATAAAAATAAATCATCCCTTTTCAAAAAAAAAAAAAAAAAAAAAGACCAACAAAAAAATCATCCTATTTCATTTTCTGGCCCAAACTTTTGTAGTAAAGCTTATTTGGTAAGTAAATGTCAAATGGAAATTAAATAAAATCTATTAATTGGTAATATTGTATAATTGGTAACATTATGTATGGTAGTATATTCTATAATAATAATATAATTGATAATATTATTCAAGTATAATTAAAATCCTATGTAATAATGTAATAATATAAATAAAATTAAAATTAAAATAATACAATAACAATAGCAACAATAATAATAATAATAATAACAACAACAACAAATGTACTCTACCAAAAAAAAAACAACAACAAATGTAATAATCCAACAAAACTATATACAAATAAATTTAAAATTAAAAAAAAAAAAAAAAAATAGGAAGAAGAAAAATGTGGCTCTCCTTTGTAAATGATGTGTGATCATTTTGATTCCATATTGAAAATGTTTAGAAAGATGAGCTCTTAAACTTCTCTATATAAGAGGGGCATTTACAAACATATAGTTGCTTGCCCATCAATAAGGGCAAGTATTGAGAAGTCCAAAGACTTTTTTTTATATTTTTTTTTTATTTTAGTACTATTAACCTGACAAATTATGCTGTGGATATGTGTCCACCTTGCAATGTAGACATAGTTCAAAAATTGTTCATAATTATTAATATATAGTTCAAAATTATGAACATATAGTTCTATAATTATGAACATAGTGTTGTGAACATTATTATGAACATATAGTTATGTAATTATGAATATAGAGATTCAATAATTGTGAATATGAAGTTAAAAATTATGCATATATATCTTTATAATTATGAACCTATAGTTCAGTAACTATGAACATAGAGTTCTGTAATTTTAAATTTAGAGTTCTATACGTACTTATGAATATGAAGTTCAAAAATTATGAATATATAGTTTTATAATAATGAACATAATGTTTAGTAATTATAAACATAGAATTGTGTCCACCTTGCAAGGTGGACACGATTCCACAACATAACTATTCGATTGACCCTGTACATGTAAACTTTCTCAACTTATTGAAGCCCGACGTATCAAAAGGCTCTTATTTAAAAAAAACCTTATCTTAATGGCTTCTTATTTTAGTTTTTTTTTTTTTTTAAAAAAAAAAATTAATTTATTAGGGGTTTGAGAAAAATTAACCCAAAATGTATATGAGTTGTTTTAGTTTTTAGCAGTTTGGAGCAAATTGCTAAGTTATTAAATAATATTTTGGTGTTTTGATTAAATATAAAATTTTAAACAGACGAATTTGTTAAAATTTTGGCGAATTTGTCAAATAATCAAATTACAACAACAACAACAACAACAAAACAACACCAACAATAACAACAACAACAATAACAACAACAACAACAACAAAACAACAACAACAAGTAATAATAATATAATAATAAATAATAATAATAAATAATAATAATAATAATAATAAATAATAATAATAATTATTATATAAATAATATATAATAAATATAATAATAATCACTAAGGGATTCCAAAGGCCACATAAATTCCGGTAGTTTGGTTGGAGGGATTGCGATTCTTAAATTGCAATTCCCCACTTTTCATGGAATTAATCTCATGTCCCCCCTGGTATTTAATTCCCTGAGATTTTAGGAAGAAAAAAGAATACCTGGATGAGGACAAAATTAACCATTCTCATTTTTTAACTAAAATGATCTGATTCTTTCCTTTTAACAACAACAATAGGAATTTTAGACTTTACACTACTTATTCCCTCTTCAAGTCCCATGTAATAACGCAAACATTGGAATGAAAATCCCAGTTTCTATTCCCCTATCAACGACAAACACTTAGAATTTAAAATTCCCACTTTATTCCTAATAATTCACTTCCCATAGACATTACATTCCTTTCCCACATAGAATTCCCCCCTCCAACCAAACGCCTGGTAATAATAATAATAATAATAATGATAATATAATAATAATAATAATAATAATAATAATAATAATAATATAATAATAAATACAAACAAAATGAATATGCAAAATAAAATAATTAAAATTAAAATAAAGAAGAAGAAGAAGAGGACAAAAGGGAGCCACGGGCTCCCATTTGTAAATATGCTAGCATTTTGATCCCACCATTGAAAATGTTTGAAAAGAGGAACTCTTTGAGCTCCTCTATAGCTAAGCGAGCATTGCTCCTCTTACAAACATAAACATAATTGTTTGACTCATCAATGTGTCGCGCAAGTATTGAGAAGATCCAATACTCATATTTTATTGTTTTGAGTACTATTGACCCGACAATTAATGATGTGAAACTGGTGTCCCACCTTGCATTGGTAAGACACGGTTCCAAAATTGTTTTTTTTTTTTCATAATTATGAATATATATATAGTTCTTATAATTATGACATATGAGTTATGAATTATGAATATAGAGAATTCAATAATTGTGAATATGAAGTTCCAAAATTATGATATATAAAGCTTATAATTTATAGACATTAATTAAGTAATTAATGAACATCATGTTTTGTAATTGTGAATATGTGAAGAGTTCAATTATTATTGAATATGAAGGTTTGTTCAAAGATTATGAATATATAGCTTTATAAATATGAACATATAGGATTAGTAATTATTAAACATAGATTGTGTCCACCACATCAAAAGACAACTTGCAAGGTGGACACGGTTCAACAACAGCATAACTATTCCGATTGAACCTGGTGTACATATATATCTGTTCACCTGATTTGTAAGCCCAACGGAGTCAAAAGGCCTCTTATTAAATAAACCTTTATCTTAGTGGCTTTCTTAAATTTTTATTTTTTTTAAATTTATTAGGGGTTTGGAAAAGATTAACCCAAATGTAGATTGTATTGGTATAGTTTTTAGCAGTTTTGGAAGCAAATTGCTAAGTTATTAAATAAATAATGTTGGTCGTTTGATTAAATAATAAAAATGTTAACATTTGAATTTGTTAAAAAAAATTTTGATTTGCCAAATAATCAAATTACAACACAACATGAGCACACAACAACACAACAACACAAAAAATAATAATGAATATATAATAATAATAATAATAATAATAATAATAATAAATAATAAATAATAATAATTAAATAATAATAATCCAAATAACTATATATAAAATAAATTAAGAATAACACAAAAAAAAAAAAAAAAAAAAAAAGACAAAGGGGAGCCGTCCCTTTGTAATGATTCGGGATTATTCTTGATCCACATTGAAAAATTTTGAAAGATAAGCTCTTGAGGCTCCTCTTATAAGAGGTACAAACATAGTTTGTTTGTCTATCAATGTTGCAATATTGGAGATGTTTAAAAGGTCTTATTTAAGGACAGCCTTAGCTTTGTCTTCTTTAATTTTAGTTTTTATTTACTTTATTCATTTATTCATTATTTATTATTAATTTATGTATTACCTGGTTGGGAAAAAGATTAACACAAAATGTATGTATTGTTTTAGTTATTAGCAGTTTAGAGCAAATTATAAATTATTAAATAATATATTTTTGTGTTTTGATTAAAGATAAATTTTAAAATGACGAATTTGTTAAAATTTTCAGTGAATTTTTCAATCTCAATTTGTTAAATTGTCAATAATTAATAATAATAATAATAATAATAAAATAGATAATATAACTGATTCATCAATCATCATGCATCATCATCCAAACAAACGATATACAAAATAAAATTAAAATTAGAAAAATAGACAGAATGACTGGGGATCATTTTAATCTCACAGTTGAAATGTTTGGGAAAGAGGAGCTCTTGAAATGTTTCAAACGTATTGATTGCCCACCATGTGGGCAAGTGTGAGAAAGTCTAAAATTTTTTTTTTTATTTTTTTTTTTGTTTGTTTCTTTTTTGTTTAGAAGTAAGAATATTTTTTAAAAATACAAAAAAATACTTTCAATAATAATATTGTCACATCATCAGGAGTGAATGCATATTTTTTAAAAAATAGTAAATGTAATAAATGGAACGAAATATTTCATTATATATTCTACATCATAAAATTAAAATGTAACTAAATTAGGTAAAAATCAATACATCTATTTCTAATGGCTAATTGACTGAAAATTAAAAAAATTGACTGAAAATGAATCTAATATTACTAATTGACTGAAAATTTTAAAAGGAAATGAATATTAATATTGACTGCAATTAAAAAAATGCTCCATAATTGACTAAAAAGAAGAAAGAAATTACCAGATTATTGCATTTTAATTAAAAATGGAATGAAAATAAAAATTGAGAAAAATATTTCAATAATAATATTCTACATTATCAATAGTAAATGCATGTTTTAAACAATAGTAAGGTAAATTAAAAATGAAACGAAAATATTTCAATAATCAAATCTAACATCATCAATTAAAAATGAACGAAATTAGGTAAAATATCACTACATTTGATATTCTAAAGGGTTAATTGACTGAAAATAAAAAAAGAATAATTGGCTGAAATGAATCTGATATCACTAATTGAATTGAAATATAAAAGGATAACTAATTGAGTAATATTCTACCATTATATATTTTAATCAGTAATCGTCTGGATGGATTGAAGGTGTTAGCTCTAACGAATATGAATAGGATTGTGTTGTCTATACATGTCGTCTACAAAGAGGTTTCACATAATGTGTAAATATAATTGGTGATATTAAGTTTTTTTTTAATGAAAAAATGTTATATATCTAGTCTAAACAAAAAAAAATATCTACATCTATCTACATTATTTTACAATTCTAATAAGAGCCAAAATAATGTTAAGTCATGTAACTGGAACAAAAAAATGCCGGTACCATTGTTTCTTAAAATGAATGGTTAATATTATTTTGACTTTAGTATATTTTTAATGATTTTTACTTATTTACCCTCTATTATATTATTTCATTCCCTTAAATAACCCTAAACTCCGTTAGAATAAACTTTAGTAAAGGAATATTCCGTTAACATTTATTATTCTTAACTTACGTATTAATTTCTATAAGAAAGGTCTTTAGGTTCTAACCTCACCCCAATCAGAGTTGGCATAATTCTAAAGCATATATTACACATATGTTAAAAAATACAATATAAAATTTAACATAAACTTTGGTCAAATAATTAGCCCAACTAAATAAACAACATTCAACGTTGCCATCAAAGATTATAAATCAGTAACCTTTCAGTCTTTTTCTTGCATAAAAAAAACGAATTTAGGTTAAAATTAGAGAAATTTAACTCAAAAGTATTATTTATTTAGACTATCATTTTTAGACTAAGTATTTAGACTAGCATTATTACAAAATTGCAAATTTATTATAGTGACAATTATAATCAATTCTTATAATATTATCTTGCATTTTTATATACTTTGGAATTACTGATTTAAATAAACAAAATCAACATTCAATTACCTATGCATTAACATCTTCTATATACTAATCTTGCATTGATATCCTCCGAATTTACTTATTTAAAAACAACCATTGGGATTATCTCATTTCGCGCAATGCATGTGAAAAAACTAGTATCTTCCATACAAATGAAAATAAGGATACCAATTCATTTCTATAACTGAGTTGTTTAGAGAACTAGAGCATGATTTTCCTAAATTTATGAAATTCTAAACCAAGATAAATAAAAGTCTTCAAAGTTATAGCACTGTAGGCGGTACACACTAGACATTAGCTATTAATTTGAGCAATTATTTGCACGAATTAAAGCAATGATACATCAAAATATATAAACGATCCAAACCATATATTTAATTGCACGTTATTGTTGGTTGTATCCGTTGCGCTTAAAAATTGACATTTATGAGGTGTTTAATCGTTTTCGGGTATGGTTGAACATCAATTTTCCTGTTTATTATATCAATCCAGTCGAATTTGGGGGGTGAGTTTCGTAAGTTAGTTTGGTTTTTTTTCTCTTGGGGATTGCTCATCGGTAGTCCTGTGCGTACACGCCACGAGCAAAACGGTAGAGTGAACCGTCGTCATCGCCATATTGTGGAGACTGGCCTCGCTCTACTTGCTCATAGTTCTGTTCCGTCCACGTATTGGGATTTTGCCTTTGAGGCGGCGGTTTTCCTGATTAACCGCTTACCATCCTCTGTGCTACAGTTTGATAGTCCATACAGTCGGGTGTTTCGTTCTTTCTTCCCCTTAATTTGACTTTCTTCGTGCTTTTGGGTGTTGTGTTTTCCTTACTTTCGTCCTTACAATAAGCATAAAATGGACTATCGTTCTGCGCCTTGTGTTTTTCTTGGTTATCCTGTTTCGTATCGGGGATATCTTTACAAATTACCAAAATACCTTCCGAAATAACTATATAGTATAGGAAGGTTCAAGTGCGGGTATAGCTCCCATGCGGTTGAGATTAATCAAAAAGACGCATCTTAAGCATTAAAATGGCGCACCATAAGTACACAACTACGCACCTTAAGTAGGGCTGTGCAAAACCCGTCCAACCGAAAAACCCGACCGACCCGCGCCATGCTTTGCTATCGGAGTGGATACCCGTACCCGACTCTTGTTACACCGATCCGTCATTCACAACGCGGTCGGTTAGATGGTTTCGGATGGGGTTACATTTTTGATACCGACCGTGCGACACACCGAACTATCGCCTTAGGGTTCCTAAGGTTGTCTCACTTCATCGCGTTCGTCTTCCAGCCAATCGCCTTATATTAGCCTAGCCCCCTTGTGCTTTCATTTTTATCCGCGCGCTGACGCCTAGGGTTTGAGATCTGGAGATCGATCTCTCTTGTCTCCTCGACTCTCAACTCTCTGTCTCTCTCACTCTCTCAGACTCTCAGGTCTTTCAGGGGTCTCAGACTTCGTCGACTCAGCTCACTCTCTCAGAGAATCTCAGAGTTCACTCTCGCGACTCTCACTTCTCTCAGACTCTTCTTGATGATCAGTGGCAAAGCTAAACAAAAACTTCATTTCTTTGTCCCATTTTCTTCTCATAAGGCGAGAGATATACTAGCCAACGCCCTTGAGATGTTGTCTCTTGATTGGGGGATAAAAATGGTTCATGTTACTGGTTTGATGATGCCTTCTGTTCAAATGACACAGCTTTGGGGTTTTTCAGAACCACTTCTGTCTTGGGGGTGGGCTTTGCTGTTAGGGTTCCAATATAGACATGGGGTGCATAGCCCACGTGGTTGACTTCAGTGGTCCAGGGATGGGTTGGATATGCCAGGTCCTTCTTGTTAGAAGAAGTTAGGGATGTTGTGGGAGATTGGGTGAGGATTCTTCGTGGCTGCTTAATAGTTTAGCGGAGATTGCCTTGTGCTTAATGGTGGTGGAGAGCGACAATTGTGCATTGCAATGGCTTGATTTCGCAACAAGGATGGTAACAAACACATACATGATGCTTAACACTGCCCGTTCCATACCAGAGGCCTGTTGAGCTTTGATGAGGAATGTGCCTGCATTGAATTGTGACTTATCTGTGGTTCCTATTCAACTTTATAGATTGGACTTTCTGTGCAAAGCTTCGTCATTTCCTGAAAGCTTCTATGAGCATGACTTGTGGAGTATCTGGTTCCCTTTCTATTGTTCACTTCAAATACTTTTCTTTTCTTGGGTTTCTGACTCGTAGTTGCTTGCCCTGGGGATCGACATGGTTAACTCTGTTTCAACCTCCTTGAAGAAGGTGAAACAGTAAACTGTTATCATTTATCTGGAGATGTGTTTGTATGATCTTGTTATTTTTTCTGGTGTTGAGTGGTCTGTTCTTATGAGGATATGGGGTTCCCATTGAAACAAACATTTGAAGAAATATTTGGGGAGATCCTAAAAGATGAATGGCTTGCTTTTTATTCGATATTCTGCCATATCTGGCACTCCTAAGGGATAAGATTTGATACATGGCTGCCCATTGCTCAGTTGTCATGGTGATGCAAAAAGGAAGAATCATGGCTTTGAAAAGGTTCAAGTCTTTATGGTTGGTGTTTTAGATGATTATAAACCACCTCACAGTTGTGCAGGTCTGCATGTCCCCTGTTAGGTTCGCAAGTGATACCCCAATGTAATTGAATTGATTTTTCTTATTCGTCACACCCTCTTCAAACTATTTGGTGTGTGTTGTTAGGCTGTCAGGGCTTTCTAAGGAGTTGGATCAAGGCGCATGTGCTTTAAATATACTCACGAGTGATATTAGTGTGGATTTTAGAGCGCCTGGTGAGACGTTGTGATTTGTGATAGAACAACATTACCTTGAATTTTGTTTTCGTAACTAAGAGTGTGGATAGCAACGCCATCGATGTGAGAAAGATGTCAGCGAAAACGCTAGGTAAGACACGCGATCGTCTCGATGTCCTCTGAAAGTACTGGCTGGGCAATGGATAAACATGTAAGTAAGATTGCTATACCTCATCTAGAATTGGCAAGGGATTTGTGCTTGGCTGTTCCCATTTCAACTTTGTACTTGAGTAGTGCCTTCAGTAGCTAAGTTTGGATAGCAGGTATTAGTTCCTATTTAGGATTCATTACTCCTAAATCTGGTTTGAAAGCTACCCTCAGTTATGTGCAAAAGATTTAAGGTTTGAGGGGCACCAATCCTTCCAATCTCTGTGATGAAAAACTTGGCATGATGTTGATAATAGAGATTAGAGAAGGGTATCTTGTTATTCCTCTATTTCTTTTATATTTTGGTAGGTTTCAACTTTTATAAATTGTTAATTTTTGTTTAACGTTTATCCTATACTTAAATCATTCTTAGTTTTGCATATCGCTTTTTGTGCAGAATTTGCGCTGAGTGGAAGCTCTGCCTGGGTTCGTTTTACCAAGTACTGTTGGAACCTACCCCCAAAACAATTGCTGGTAAAGGTATGTCCTGCTGGAATTTCGTCATATATAAACAATTGCCAATCAGTTCCGTACATTAATACTGCTCCTGTCCTATAGATAATGTAGAAAACTCTGCTCAATGTGTGGTCGACTTTATGATAATGTAAACTCACATGAGAAAAAGAAATACACCAAAACTTGCTATACACAATCGCGCCTCTAAAGTTAGAACAATTGGTTAACCTATCCATTATATAAACATCTAGCGCCCCTAATCCGGTGTATTTATTCAGCGAACAGTATGCTTCTTGTGGTATTCTCATGGTAATAAACTCAATCATCCTACTAGGATAAATTTCATGTGTTGCTGTGTTTTGGTGACTGCCGCTCCTAACTTTTTCTCTTATTTTTTTGTCCAGGTTTGTCTATTTTCCTAACGTTGATATGGTGTAAGTTATGGATTCTATATTTGCTCGAAATATTGTTGGTGAATAGTTGCGCACTGTAATCACCCACATTTGTCCGTAGACACTGATCAACTACAAGGGTCCTTGGGTGTTTATTGGATATTTTTGCTCTGAGACCAAAAACTCATGAAGCAATTTGCCCCCAACTCTAAAAGATTTTTGAAAAAAAGCAATCTGAGCCTTTTACTTTATATTATTATATTTAGTTCTACTACTTACTCTTTGTCTTTTTAGGCTTTAAAGCTTTAAAAGTCTTTACTGCGTTTTGTAGATTGAGCAGGAGATTGAAGGTATGGACTGTCATGAAATGCTGATTGTCTGATAAAGGCGATTGGAAGTGAATATTGGTGACTAATGTTTGATCTGCACTGAAATTGGTCTGATCAGTGACTTTTAGTTAATTAGTACTTAGTAGTTTAAGTGTTGTTTTGCGAAGATGTAGACAAATCACTTTTGTGAACTTCATTTTTCTTTTTTGATTTTGACCAGACAATGTTGGAATTTGCAATACTATTGTAATTAATGTATCTAAACATCTAAAAATGCCTCCTAACATAAGACTGATAGCTTATTAGTTTAATTTAGATTTACTCATTGGTTATTAATTATTGAATCATTTGTTTCCTCGGATTTTTTTTTTGTGTAATGTTTTATCATTAATCCCGAGGTTTCAAACCGTACAAATCCGACCCCTAACCCTGAACCGTAATCAGATACACCGATGGGAAATCCAGATAGGATTTCCTCTCATTATTTTGAACGGATTTGGGTAGATTTATGCGTTTCACCTAATTTCGGAAAATTCCGACGCGGTGATCTAATTAAAAATGAGTGTGATGTAATTATCCTAAAAGTCCGTAATCCTCTGCACCTCAGAACATGCACGTTTTATATAACCAAAGAAAAATACTGATATAGCCCACCATACCTTTATAGCACTAACATCAAGCACACTTTGTTAAGAACACAATCTTTAAGACTTGCCTTAATAAAAGTTCTTTTTATATTATCTGGTGCTCGCAGCGCACTATATATCAGCACCGTACTATCAAAGTATGCACACTTATTACTACTTCCAAACCAATACAAAAGAGTGAATATCTAAAAACACAAACCACCGCTTAATGATATGTTCTATAGGTATATTTTGTTGTGTGTTCTATACCTCTGTTTGCATCAGTGTACTCCCAAACATGAACCCTCATCTATTCTGGCATCACTTCTCTAACAGCTATCTATGTATTTTTTTAACCAATTAAAATGCAAATGCACTTTTTAGGAACACTACTTTTTAGGGTTTTAATAGGTTTAGTCCATATTGGCTTTGGTTTTAGTGTCTCTTTATTTTATGTTGATATATTGTCTTTTAGATATGGGACCACTATCATTTTATTGCTTATGATTTACCCATTTCAATTTAGGTTGTAGGTATAATAGTTTTTTTTTTTTTTTTCATAAAATTCTAATGGAGCACTCCATTCTGATCACTGTATCATGCTAATATGAGAAATGTGAGAGAATAAGGTAATCATATGGAATTTCCAATTGAGATCTCATTACATGGAAGGGTTAATACAGCTTACATTATATTTCCACTAAGATG
>VALG01002928.1:0-14090 GCA_009835305.1 Ipomoea purpurea
TCTGTGAGTTACAAATTTATATCCTTAGCCATCTTTGGCTGGGATTACCCTCGATCTGGTGGTTATCTTGTTTGGGAAGTACATGGCAGAGATGGTGTTTGATAGTTACATTTAGATGTCATGAAGCTCAAGATCGAGTTTAGTAGTTATTATTGTACATTAGGTGTAGTGTACACTAAACTATTTCGGTTCTGACTTGAAAATGGTTTGAATGCAGATAGATAGATGGAACGAGCAAAGGGAGAATGGCTGCTTTCCAGGTCCCTTGTAAGTGCCTCTCGGTCACTACCATTGCCTTTGAATTCATTACTTGCAATTGGAATCCGGTTCAAACACAATGAGAATAAGTTTTGACTTAGTTGCTGAACAAGCTCAAATCAATAACGAGTATGCTGCTGCTCCAACGGCTCATAAACCCAATCTATTGCTGAAGAGTTAATTTCAGTTTTTGCTCTTTTTGTTTTGTAACTCATAAATTAGTCTTTAGCACCAGTTAAGAAACTTTTAATGTCAGTTCAGATTTTCATACATACAGTGGTTAATAAGGCTCTGATTTATATCTTACTATCTTCTTTAAAAAAAAAAAAAAACTACTGATATTACATAGCTAAGTTTGTTTTCATAGCTTATTAGTTTAGTTCTTAGTCTTGCTTAATCATTCAAGGATTGAGAAGATCGAGCTTACATGGTTACGCATAAAAAATAAGCTCCTTCTATAGTGTTTTTTTTTTAAGGAAACGACGTTAATTCATTAAGTCTCTTTTCTCTTAACCTGTTTCGTTAAAGGAAAAGTGTGAAATGTCACTCAATTGAGCTATAATGTACATTGTTATATCATACTAAAAGACAAAATCAATATAAATAGTCTAATCCATAAGCCTTATAAAAACATATGTTCCCTTTTATTTCTTAACATTAACTAAAGTACACATACAATCAATCTCTCATTTGGCTTGCATTGTACTAGTAAATCTTGGTCCAGGGTCCAGGGATAAGCACACATAAAAAGGGATATAGTCAAATATATTGCAACCAACCATGCCAGATTTTTCCATGAACTCAATACTATATTGCCCTACCATGAACCAATACAATTTTAGGTAAAACATCATCATAGTGGCAAATTATGTCGTGCACCAGGCGCACAATGCATTGTGCGCCCTGGCACAAAACGACATTGTTTTGTACCTGTTTTGAAAGGATAATACATATAAATTTTTTGAAAGGATAATACATACACATAATATAAGATAATACATAATACACAACATACACATAACTCTTAACATAATACACATAAACTGTTAACTCTTAAAAAAATCTCTTGTTTCGAATGTTACATAATTGTATAACAGAATACACATAAACTCCGTCGTCAACTCTCCACACAACTTAACAAGACGACTTTGTTTGGGACTGAGTGAGACACACAATGCATTGTGCGCCTTGGTGCATGAATATAACGATTGCATCCTAGTGGATCTCGATCGGTATTTAATCAGATGTCAGAGCTATTATGTATAATTCAATCGTTATGCGCTGGACCCGTGTCCAGCTTGCATGCTGGACACAGATAACAGTGCCGTTAGGCACTGTTATCTTTTTTTTTTCTTTTTCTTTTTCTTTTTAAATTTCAGACTGCTTCGTTATAGAAGTATATGTTCATAATTTTATTACTATATTAATAACTATACATTCATAACTCCATAACGGTACATTCATAACTCTAATAACTGTACATTCATAACCCATAACTGTACATTCATAACTCCTCCATAAAGTAATTCTAACTCCATAATTGTACATTCATAAATTTTCGAAGCTCTATGTTCACAATTTTCAGGCTCTATTGTTCATAAATTGTTTATCACTTATATGTTATAATTGTAAGCTTCATAATGTCGAGCTATTTGTATATAATTCGATCATAACTATCATTCATAATCTATTGTACATTCATAACTCATAAACTGTACATTCATTAACTCATAATGTACATTCATTATATTCGAAGCTCTGATATTCCAAATTTTAAGCTCCCATGCGTCCATAATTTTATCACTAATAAATGTTATAAATTGTAAGTTCATAATGTTAGAGCTTTGTGTTCTAATTTTCTATTGCATAACTGTACCATTCATAACGACAGAAACTGTACATTCATAATCCAAAAAAAAAATAACACCGTTAACGCCGTTAATGACAAAACAACGCGCGAAATTTTTTTTTTTATTATAACTAAATGACGTGTTTTTTTTAAAAAAATGACGTCGTTTTGGACCTGTGTCCACAATTCATTATGGACACGGTCCAGGGCATAATTTGCCGTATAAATTAACCTAGACTATGGGCTTGACTACATTTAGTACGTGGTACAGCCATCATAATTTCCAAAGTTATGGTAATATACTAATATAGTATGAGTCCAGATATAGCATGGCGTATCAAGCCAGATGTGAACATTTCAACCTATTAAATAATAATAAATATTGTCTAAAAAGAATATTATCAAGTACGTACATTTAACCCGCAAAAATCAGGAGTGAACAGTAACATCATATAAAGTTTGCTAAAACATAATACGGAGTATTTTCTATCACATGTACCATGACACAAAATAATAAGGATCTGTTTGGTAAAGTTTATAATTTATTTTGAGCTACAAATAAGTCATAAGTCCTGTTAAATAAAATAAAAAGAGTTTAAACAACTTCCGTCTTATTATTTTATAGGTCATCAGGCGTAACAACAAAAATGGACCCTACATGAAATTAATATATATTTTTATAATTAAAATTAAATTAAATAATAAAAAAAATAATATTAAATAACTTGAAATAAAATTTACAAGTTTTTAACAATTTTAAATACACAATAATAATCATGAAAACAATTATAAATGTTTTCTAAATTCAAAATAATCAATAACTGTATCAGTGCCTTCATAAATAAAGAATTATATATAGTTTATAAAAACGAATGAACAATTCAAAATCAAATGAGCTTAGCGAGAATCACTTGTTATTATTAATAAATACTAAAGTAATTATTAATAAAATTTATAAAGAAAACTTACAAATAATAGTAGAGCATTAAATATTAATTATTAAGAGCAATAAATCAAAACACTTTTAAACGCGATAAAATATATTTATAACAAAATATAATTATTTTGATAAAATAGTTTGAATAGAAAACACATTTTATATCACAACACATCTTCTCTATTGATATGATATCATATATGTATAAATATTGTTTTTTTTTAGTTAGATCAATTTTAAAAATTTTTAAATTAATTTGAATACGATAGCAACTAAATCCTCTGATTCTAATCATGGTAAGTCAATCGATCCCAGGTCATTGTTCATTTCTTTCCAGACTTCACCCATATGACCAAGTAACGTAACTGAGCTTCCAATACGGGCTTGATCCTTACATATATTTGGTAGAACAGAAGTCACCATCCTAATTTCAAAACAAATGAACAATACCAAAAGTAAGGGAGCAGCCAAGCAAATAAAGCAGATTTATTTTTTAAAATATCTTTCCAACTATTTCCGATTATGATACCTTTTATAAAACCATCTTTAATATCTAGAAGTTTTGGACTAATTAAATCTTCCCAGAACCCTGAACTGTTGCAATGTGCTAAGCAATATATACCTATAACTATGGAAAGCCAGTGGAGTTACTGCTCTCTAATGGTAGTCATAGTTTGTGGACTAATAATGAGGTTAAAACTGGGAGAATCAAGCCCAGAAACTATGCTGTTAACCAAGGGATGTAGCCCATACAATATTAGCAACCAGAAAAGTTTTTTCAGAGACCTTAATGCCAGCTTTGTTGATCTTAGAATCCAGTTGAACAATGGCGATGATAAGCGGTTTGCAACGACACAGCAACCTGTGTATGCCATGGTTCAGTGCAGGAACTATCTCTCTAAACTGGATTGTTTGCTTGCTATGATGCTGCAGTGTCTGAAATTCATAGCTGTTCTGATGCCAATGGTGCTCGTGTTCTATTTGATGGCTGCCTACTCAGGTTAGTTTCATCTCCAATTTCGAATGCGTTTACTTCAATTCTCTCGTTTTCCATCCTCGGGTCCATTCTGTGTTTTCTGTTATCCCAAATGTACGACAGTATGAGTAAACATATTTTTTGTTTTCTAGCCTTTCTCTAGAAAAATGGAAACTTAACCTAAATGTGTTCGAAGATGCTAATACATAAAGTAAGTGGTCCTTCAATTGTTTTGCAACTGTAAATTTAGTCTTTACTTTTTAATCGATCTGAACGAATTTGATCATTGAATTGTTTTAAGTTTCGTCAATTAAATCCCTTTGGCACTATTCTATCACTCATATGTTAGTTGCCCCTATTTTGACTGTGAACTTTTCGGACGTAACCTAGAAGTGCCAGAAGCATCTCTCGCCCGTGTGACCGAGAAGTAAACATACCTTCTGGTCACAAGCGAGAGTCTACTTTTCAGCCTAGCCGAGATGATTGCCCTTATTTCAAATTTTATGTTGCCCTTATTTGAGTGTGCATGTCTCGGCCATGTGATCAAGAAGTAAACATACTCTCCGGTCACAAGTAAGAGCCTACTTTTCGACCATGCCACGAAATAAGTTTACTTCTTGTTGACTCATGTAAGGGCAACTAATGTTGAGTAATGGAATAGTGTGAAATAGATTTAATTGACAAAATTTAAAACAATTTAAGAATTAAATTTGTTCAAATTGAAGAGTAAGGACTAAAATTGACAGTTGCAAAAGAATTGAGGACCAAAACCGTGTTTTTCCCCATAAAGTAATACTACTAATTTGACATGCTATATATTTAGTTTATGCATAATTCTAATGATGATGGTAAAATGCCCTATTTTTTGCTATGAGTTGAAAGTTATATTGGTGAATTCTGTTATCAAGGTACGAGAGCAACTGCTTCTATGACGAGACTACTTTCACAGGAAATGTTGAGATTTGTCACAAACGAAAAGACTCTCAAGAACAGGCTATAAATACAACAACACAAAAACTACTGAATGATCTCATAATCGCAACCCCAGGACCACAAATTTCTTTGCAGCCACAAAGAAAGAAGTTGGTGTGGGTGATACAATTGTGTATGCGGTAGCACAGTGCATCCAAACTATCACGGAGAGAGGTTGCAGAGATTGCTTGACTGTGGCACACCACAACATACAGGTAGGGCTGTTAAAACCGAACAGAGGTTATTCGGTGTGTTCGTTTCTTAAGATTTTTAGAGTGTTCTCACATGTACATGTTCATGATCATAATTTTGTTCATTAACAAGAAATAGTCTATGTTTACGAAACGACATAAAAAAAAAAATTAGGCTAAACTAAAGTACTATGGAGTATATCTTAATTTTTTAATTTTCTTTAAAGGAAAATGGTCAAATAGGCCTCTGAACATTACCCAAGAGGTCAATTAAGCCCTTAAACGTATTATTTTAGAGTATTGAGATCCAAAAACCGGTTGATGATCTATAATTACAGGTCACTAGGGTTCCGGAGAACCTCCTAGATTCCGACCATATTCCTCTGTTTGTTTGTTTATTAAATGAGCTCTAATATTTGTTTATTCCGAACATAAACGACCGCTTCCCAAACACGATACGAGTAATTTACTGAAAGCTCTATTCGCTAACACTGCTATATATATAGGGATGTATAGCAAAATTTGCAGAAGGAAGGGCAGTTGATGCAGGGTGCTTCCTTAGGTATTCACAGACACCGTTTTTTCTTGATAATCAGACAATAGACATCACTCCATTCTTTGTAAGGGGTAAGGGAATCAGACTACCATTTCTCTAATATTGAAAGCAATAAAGATGGGATATATATTGATTAGCATGTTATTTTTTCCAGGAATTTCAAGCAGCAAGAAAAAATTGATTCTTGCATGTGCAGTTGGAGTTACTGGCCTTATATTGACAGTAATCACCTTGTTACTTTGGTATCAAAGATCATCAAAGCCAAAGGAAATTCAAAGAGGTACTATACTTGTGTGTTTTGGGAGCATATGATGATGATCTAATCGTTAATTTTTTGTTCATAGTCTGTGTTAGGGCGGGACTCGACCCTATACCGTCCTCTGTCCCAATAATTCCCCTCCAAGCTAAACATTATTTTCTTATACCGTCACACATTAGGGTATTGGGCTCGGCCCTTTACCGGCCTAGATTATTGTGTGGACTATGGTTCACACAATGTTACGTGGACCATAACAAAAAGTACATTTTTAATATATTAAATGTACATTATTTTTGTATGTATGTACATTATATAATATAATGTACACTCAGTACAAAAATAATGTACATTCCCTGAATACAATGTACATTATTTTTGTATTGAATGTACACTATTTACAATATACAAAATATGGTCCATACAACTTGTGTGGACCAATAATAATTGCTTTACCGGCCTTCGTTCAACAATCCCCTCCAATCACTTACACTACGCTTAACTTATTTTCTTATACTGCTACCATTAGGTTGCTGGACTCGGCCCTTTACCGGCCTCCCGCCCAACAATCCCCTCCCAATGCTTACCAGTTACGCTAAACTAATTTATTTCCTTATACCGCTACACATTAGGGTGTTGGACTCGTGCTGGACTTAGGCCTTTACTAGCCGCACCCCAACAATCCCCTCCTAGCACCAGCCAACCTTAATTGTTCTTGTAGAGACTCGGACCCGTAACTTTGGCTCTAATACCATTGTTAGTGTCAAAAATTATAACGAGTAGAGAATACACAACTTTATTTTTTTTATACTACCATACATTTTTGAGAGTCAGTGCTGGACTCGACCCTTAACCGTTTATTCGTCTCCGTCCAACAATCTTATATTGTATGCACTATGCAACAGGTAATGTATTGGGGACAGCTGCACTGAGAGGCCCTATGAAGTACAAATATAGAGATTTGAAAAATGGGACAAACAATTTCAGTGAAGCTAAAAAACTAGGAGGAGGAGGTTTTGGAGATGTGTACAAGGCAAGTAACAAATAAGATCATCAAGTCCTTTAACCCATTTTCACTACTTTGACAATAAATTTAGAAAAGAATGATTCACTAATTCTTATTATGTTGTCAAAACAGTGCACTTTCAAAAATGGAAATGTAGTTGCTGTGAAGAAACTAATGCTTTCCAGAAGAGCGAAGGATGATTTTGAGATTGAAGTTAGGATTCTTAGCAATGTTCATCACCGCAACATTATTCACCTTTTGGGGTGTTCTAAGAAAGAATCAGTGCTGTTACTAGTTTATGAATACATGGAAAACAGCAGCCTTGACAGATACCTATTTGGTAGGTTACGTTCTTATCTCTTTAGTAAAATATTGGTCATAAACGATTGGAAAAATCATTGTTTTGGTATCTCAATTGTTTTATAATTGTCAATTTAGTCTCTAATTTTCAATTTAGTTGAATTGACTCTCCAATTGTTTTAAATTTCGTCAATTAAATCTCTTAGCCACCGCTTTGGTAACTAGTGGCTACGGGACTTAAATGACGAAATTTAAAATAATTGGAGGGTCAATTCGACGAAATTAAAAATTAAGGATTAAATTGACAGTTGCAAAACTATTGAGGGACCAAAACAGTGATTGTTCCTAAACGATTTCTTTCACATCATATATGTATTATATGGTTATCAGTGTTGTAAAAACTGACCTAGGCGGCTGCCTAGGCGTTAAACGCCACTAGACCGAGGTGATTCGGTGAAAAGGGGGTAGGTGATTGCTAGTCAGCTGAAATTTATTTATTTATTTTTTAATTAGGCAGCCGTCTAGACGCCACCTGCGCCTAGCGCCTTCTGCAACATTGATTGTTATAAGAAAAAAAAAATATTAACTCTCCTTATATATGGTGTTGGCATCATAGGTGACAAACAAGGCACACTCAATTGGAAGCAACGATTTGATATAATCCTTGGCACTGCTAAAGGTCTTGCATATCTACATGAGCAATACCATGTTTGCATTATCCATAGAGATGTGAAATCCAGCAATATTCTACTTGATGATTATTTTCGACCAAAAATTGCTGATTTTGGATTGGCAAGACTTTTTCCAGAGAATCATAGTCATCTTAGCACCAAATTTGCCGGAACGTTGTAAGTCATACTGCTTAAGTGCTTAGCTTTATTTAACCCTAATTTCACAAACTTATTTCTATAGCTACTGTTCAACAAAAGGACTAATTCTCATTGTACACAGGGGATATATAGCCCCGGAATATGCAATGTTTGGCCATTTGACTGAAAAAGTGGACACTTATGCCTTTGGTGTTGTCATCCTAGAAATCATCAGTGGTCGTAGAAGCAATCAACTGCAGATGGAACCTAGCACTGAATTTCTCCTCAAAGAGGTGGTATCTTATTACATAACTCATTACATTTGTTAGGATTAAGCACTTACTACTATGCCAAAAGCTATAGATAGTAACGGAGGCCTCCGCTCAACAATCCCTAGTCACATGGTGCTAGACTTGGCCCTTACCGACCTCCGCCCAACAATCCCCCTCCCAGCACGTAGTAGTTAATCAAGCTATAGCTAGTAGCAGAGGCCTCCGCTCAACAATCCCTAGTTACATGGTGCCGGACTTGGCCCTTACCGACTTCCGCCCAACAATCCCCCTCCCAGCACCAGTTAATCAGGCCTCCGCTCAACAATCCCTAGTTACATGGTGCTGGACTTGGCCCTTACCGACTTCCGCCCAACAATCCCCCTCCCAGCACCAGTTAATCTTAACTGCTCTCGCTAGGACTTGAACTCGAACCCATGACCAGGCTCTGATATAAGCTTATCACTACGCCAAAAACTATAGCTAGTAGCGAAGATGCAACTTTATTTTCTTATACCATCACATATTCTCAGTAGCTTGGACTTGACCCTTTATTAACCTCCCCCAACAATAGCCTAGCCACATGGTGTTGGACTTGCCCTAACCGACCTCCGCCCAAGAACTCATTCATTGTCTGGGGACTAAATTGAAGCATAAACTTTTTTTTTTTTTTTTCTGAATCACGGTAAATAGGCATGGAAACTGCACGAGAATGAGAAGCATCTAGAACTGGTAGATAAGAGTTTAGACCCGATAACTTACAAGGCAGAAGAGATGAAGAAAGTGATAGAAATCGCATTAATGTGCACTCAATCACCAGCTAATCTGAGGCCCAGCATGTCAGAAGTAATTGTGATGCTTACCAGTGATCCTGCAATTGAATTGAAATCCTCAAGCAAGCCAACCTTCATTGATTTCGACAAAAGATTCCCTACAGATGCATCAGCCTCTACCAGAATGCCAACCCTTGGTGACACTCAGTCCTTTACTGACTTTACATATGTCGCTAGCCATCACTCACTCAATTAGATGCTACATGATAGTGGTGGTGAAGGATCACTTGTAAAATGTGCAAGACCGGACTTTCGACAATAACGTTGTGGTTGTGTTGATATCTTTGTTGTGTAAGCTTTGTTAGATATCAAGAAATTGGGCAAATTATTGCATGGACCGTGGTCCCACGGTCTAAAACGACGACATTTAGACAGTAAAAACAATTTCATCAGTCAATAACGGTGTGATTTGCTCAGCTATTTGTGTTAAAATAATGAACTTTTTGGGATAATATAATGTATTTTATGAGTTAGAATTATGTACTTTATGCTTTATAATAATATATTTTGTGTAATAATAAACTTTTCGGGTAAGATAATGTATTTTATGAGTTAGAATAATGTATTTTATATGTTAGAATAATGAACATTTTGGAGTAAGATAATGTATTTTATGAGTTAGAATAATGTACTTTATACTTTAGAATAATGTATATTATGAGTTATAAAAATATATGTTGCAGCAGTGGAGAGGAAAATGCAAGTCGCGTGAGGAAATGAATACAAATTTGTGCGACCTAACGGCGCCATTAAAAAAATAAAAAGTTGTGCGACTTGACGGAACAGTCTCCTCATTAGAGGATATGTCCACGGTCCACGCAATAATGATGGCAACAAATTGTTATCCAATTTACCTGACTATTTCGTGGTGTCCAAACTCTCACAGTGTCAATATGGGTCCAATTTGAAAGTTGTGAATTTTTTTTTTCTTTTTTGGTAATGCTTACTTGGCCCTATTACTATTGTAGCTAAGACATAATAATCGAGAGACTTCAACTCGTATTAACTAAGGGTGTATTCAATCATGACTTTTGTAGAGTTTTAAAGACTTTTAAAAATTATAGATTTTAATAAACTTTGATTGACTTTCATAGAGTCGTTCAAACTTTTTAAAACTTTATAAGACTCTATAAAAGTCTATATAAAAAAGCATTTAGACTTTTATCAACCTTTTTATTTTAAAAAATCTACAAAAGTCATTGAAATTAAATTGAATACATCTTTACAAAACTTTCAATGATTTTGATTCTTATCATTTACAATTTTCTTACAAAACATTATAATAATTATCATAAAATCTTCTTTATTATATAGTTCTTCACCCACACCAACATTATCAATATTATTATTTTTATACATAGTATGCTGAGATTATATGCTAATTACTTATATATATTATTATAATAAACATCAACAACAAAAAACTATTTCATTAGAAATTCATAACAATATGGAACAATAAAATTTAAAATAAAAGACTTAATCAATAAAATATTTAAAAATACAATTACAAGTTGCATAAAATAAAAAGAAAAAAATCTAATGTTAATAATATATATAAAATTATACTTGATTATATTACTAGGCATCACGCAAAAAATTATTTTTGCAATAGCAATTTGAGACTGCAAACAACAACGAGTTGTTATGCCGATGGAACCTGTGTTCACCATTGGTTTGGTGAACACGGTTCCATACGACGCCGTTTAGAATGGGTGGGACTAACGGTGCCCGTAAGTGGCACCGTTAACTCCCCAACACACCACATTTTTTTTTTTTTTTAAAATTAAACGCGCCATAGCGTTTTCCGCTTCCCCCACTACCCATTTCATTCACTTCCTCTCCAAAGCAACATCCATCGCTCTGCTCTCTGGAACACCACTCTCGAGCTCTCTTCTATCGCTTCATCTTCCCAGCCTTCGATCACTCTCAATACACTCTGCTGCCACAGGCCATTCACCTCTGCTCTCGGATTCCGCGTTCTTTGCGCTTCATTTGTTAAAAAAAATTTGACGTTCTCGGTACGTAGCTATCAAAGGATACAGCCTCTCCATTGCTCATTCTCAGCGTTCTGTCACTTGTATTAAGGTATTTTCGTGTTTATGATTTAGGGTATTTGTATTCTGATGTACATATTTCGAAATTATGAAAATGGGGTTTTGAATGTAATGTTATGAGCTTATGAATGTATATCTGTACGCATTATATACGTGTAGATTAACCATTATGAATTGATTCGTATATGGTGTTTTTTACTGCTGTTTATTCACTTTCTATGCAAGCTTTGAATGTCCATAACGTTCATTCACTTATGTATTTTATGTCATGCAACTATGTATTTTATGTCATGCAGATATGTATTTTCTGTGTGAGATTATGAATTTTCTATTGTGCCTATGAAATTACATTTTTGCATTTATGAACTTTCTTATATGTGGTTATGTATTTTCTGTTAGAGATTATGAATTTTCTCGTAGGAGAGTATGAATTCTGTATTGTGAGTTGTCAATTTTATGTTCTGTAGTTATGAATTTTCTATGTTGCAGTTATGAACTTTCTGTTTTGGAGTTATGAACTTTATGTTCTGTAGTTATGAATTTTCTATGTTGCAGTTATGAACTTTCTGTTTTGGAGTTATGAATTTTCTTTGTGGGATATTATGAATTGTATGTTACTATACTATCAATTATATGTGATATTATTGATGGACAATATGGAATTATGGATTTTCTCATATGAGAATTATGGATTCTGATCTAATATTGCAGTTATGAACTTTCTGTTCTAAGGTTATGAATTTTCTGTTCTGGTATTATGAATTTCTTTGTGAAATTATGAATTTTATGTTACTATATTACCAATTATGTGTAACTGTTATTTGAAGGACATTATATTCTTTTCGGTAGAGCATGGCTGGATTTATTCGGCACTCCCATCCCCCCTCTACTGAAATAAGGAATATATTTTCCTTCCATCAATCTTATATTATATGTTGTATATGAGTTACTTGCTTTTCTAACATTTTCAATAAAAGCAATGGACACTGCTCAACGAAGGACAACACGCTCCACAAACAAAGGCAGTCTTGAGCTCTCAAGCTGCGGAACCATCACAACAACCCTCACATACGGCGGCTGAAACACAACACTGCAGTCACCCTACAACAAAAAGCAAGAGAAAACGACAACACACGGCTGTACTTGACTCACAGGCTGCTCAACCATCCCAGCAGCACTCTGATGACCTGCTCGAGCAAGAAGTTATTAGAGAAAAGAGGTCAAAGCAAATAAATGACAGACATAGGGGCAACACAGACATTGGAGGTGATTGTGCAGAGGGGAGTTCTACTCCCTACTTCAGCACACGGATGGGACCAAAGACCATGTTTAGGCTTGTACAAAAACTACTGCCAGAACAAAAAACAAGCTGTCCGTGATATTGGATTTGGAGCCTGTTGGACCTTCCAATTGTGCGCAAATGAGTCACAATTAGTTCAGTATTTGATTGCCAACTTTTGAGATTTCAAACACATTTCAAGCTGGAGAAGCGCAAAGCTCACAGTTGATGAAAGAGGGACGTTGAGTACCACTCCTTGGCATAGTCCAAGCAGGAGAGAAGAGTTGTCTGAAGGCCAAAATATGCCCACGAACAGGGGGGAGCACAGAAATAACCAGGTGCATGCTCTCTTGAAATTATGTCTGGAGGGAACGGTGGAAAATTAAGCTTGGTTTTCCCAAGTCACCACCCAGATGGGGAAGATTGTTATAGTCTCTCCAGGAGGGGGGGAGATTCTGGAGATGACTTTTAAGAGAGACTTATCAATGAGTCTTGACTGTTTCGTAGGCTATGATGAGGGGATTTCTTATGTTAACACCAAGGCTACTAGCAGGCAACAACAGAACCCATACAACTCCTTGATTAATCGTTGATGAAGATAAAGGGTAAACTGGTGTCACTGACACCTTTTGTTACAAACTTCTGATCAAGCTCCATCAGGCAGTACAAGGAAGAAAGTAATCAGCTTCTTACTGGACCCAATGACATTCATATTGGTAAGCAACCTCTAAGCTCCACTTATGAAATTCTTTAAAAAAAAAATGAGTATTTTCAGATTGTAGATTATAGAGTTTAGATTATGATTTTCCCTCCTAATTGGATGATTATGAAATTTTTTCTCCTATGTGATTTATAGACTTTCCTCCTAAATGTTCCTAGATTTTTTGAAATCTTAATTTATCTTGATTATGAAATTTTCCTTTAAATGTGATTATGATGTTTTTCGCTATATGTGATTTAGTACTTTTAAGATGTATGTGTTATGTGGTTGTATGTCTATTCAGATTTTATGAGAAATCTATGTGTCAAGATAAATGAATTTTCCCTTTGCAGTTTATGACTTTTCATTTACCGAGTTTTATGAACTTCCTGTTACCAGTTTTTATTTTGAATTTTCCCTTGTATGTGATTATGTCATGTTTATTGCAATTTTTCCTCTAAATGTCTCAGGTTTATAATCTTTCCTTTATCTGATTATCGAATCTTCCTTTTATGTGATTATGAAGTTTTCTATATGTGATATGACTTTTAGAGTATGTGCTTATGTATTCTTTATGCTATTAGTTTTTATGATATTATGTGTCAGATTATGAATTCTTTCCTTTGCCAGTTTATGAGACTGGTCATTTACCAGTTTATGAATTCCTTTACCAGTTTATGAATTTTTCCTCTATGTGATATGAATTTTCCTCTATGATTGCATCAGAATAAGAAATCTTCCTTTATCTGTATGAATTATCTCTTTATGTGATTATGAATTTCGCTATATGGTGATTATGACTTTAGAGATTGTTTATTGTTTTATCTATTCATTACAGCACT
>VALG01002933.1:0-11810 GCA_009835305.1 Ipomoea purpurea
TCTCATTTCCCTGTGAGGGACAAAATAAATAATGTTTTAAAACTTGACAAATTTAGGAAGGACTCCATTAAGACTTTGCATTTTTGTGTGGCGTTTAGATCCAAATAAAAAACGCAAGTCCTATATAGAGTTTTTGATTTTTTTAAAAGTAGAATACAAGTTTCAATTGCATGTGACACTGTGTATATGCCACACACAATTGAGACTTGCATTTATGGTTTGTGTTGCTGTACACCAAAACACAAGTGCGACTTGCGTTCTTATTTAAAAAATAAAATAAAAAAAGTAGCTAGAAGGTTACTCTGGGACCAAATCAACTAGTCATCGTACAAAAGACAAGTGGGGACTTGGATTTGTGGTATGAAATCCACTCTCTGAGTCCTCATATGCCTAGTGCTTGTAAGTATCCGGCCACTGCAATCTTTCGCTCCCTTGCGCATAAATCACGGTAGAACATACTTCACAGTAATTCGCCATTCTTGTTTCCGCCGTCATCCTTCCTTTGTCTTCTCGCGACATGGTGGCTTTGAAATGGATGAGAAGATGGAAGTAGGTTTTCCAGAATCTTGTTGTGAGAGGGCATTGTAAACTCGTTAATGATCCGTGGGACGAAGAATTTTGACTCTATTTTTGATTAGCTTGATAACATCATCTCTAGGATTGTTCTCCACTAGTGTATTGTCCGCCACATTCTTCATCAGAGTTTTTTTGCACTTTTGGTCCCACGACTATAGTGGCACTAGCAGAATTGATCCACGACTTTTTGAACCTTGCAATTTTAGTCCACGACTATTGATTTTTTTTTAAAAATGGTCCTTTCGGCCACTTTTCCGTCAAAATTTGACCGGATTTTTTTTTATCCATTTTTAACAGGGAGTGAATTCCATTTTTGGTCCTACTGTTATAGGCGTTTTCCATTTCAGTCCACTTATAATTTTTTTTGCACTTTACAACCACTGTTATTGAATGTGTTACACTTTTAGTTCCACTGTAATATTCTCCGTCAAGAAACCGTATAATCAAAGGGTATTTTGGTCTTTTTATGTTTGTTTCTTCTCTTTTATCCAGAGCGTTCGTCTCTCCTCCGATATTCGAGGATGTCTTCGAACAATCGAGAATGGGAAGCCAAAGCTAATCGTTTCGTTCATTCCAAATGGACCCGACGAGGTTTTAGGTTTTAGGTTTAATGTTTTCTTTCTTTAGTAACATAGTCTTGGATGAGAAGAAATGTCAAAATACCTCTAAATTACACGACCTCTTTGATGGAAATACTAACGTGGGACTAAAAGTGGAACACATTCAATAATAGTGGTTATAAAGTGGCAAAAAAAATTAAGGTGGACTAAAATTGAACACCCCTATAACAGTAGACCAAAAATGGAATTCACTCTTTAACAGGGCTAAAATTGACATTTTACTTATCTCAAATATAAGGACAATACATAAAACGGAAAGGTAAAAGCGTTGCATTTGAGAAAAAAAATCTCCGCCGCTTATCTCTCGCGCGAAAAAAATCTATACAACGGAAGCTTTTCTGATGTCTTCGGATGATCCAGCAGTGCTGGCTCCCCTCCAATGCTGCTGCCGGATAACCCAAATAGCCGGGGAACGCCAAGGCGGCTCCGCCCTTACTGACCAACCGTCACCTGCTCCAGGAACTACCGCTTGGGCAGTAGTATGTAGCCAGTAATATTGTATGGTAGTCAAATGTCAATTTTTTTCTTTTATTTTTTTAGATAAGTAAAATCTCAATTTTAGCCCTGTTAAAAATGGTTTAAAAAAATTCCGGTGGAATTTTGACGGAAAAGTGGCCGGAAGAACCATTTTTGCAAAAAATCATAGTCATGGACTAAAATTGCAAGGTTCAAAAGTCGTGGATCAATTCTGCTAGTGCCACTATAGTCGTGTGACCAAAAGTGCAAAAAACTCTTCTTCATCATATATAAACAGCTTGTCACAAAATTTCATTTTACTCATCTTCAAATCATCTAGGGTGATTGTTTTCCATTTTTTGACTATGACGTTATTTTCCACTACTGTCTTAGCCATTTTTTTTTTTTTAAAAAAAATAAATAAAAATGCAAGTGCGACTTGTTTTTAGTGTACACAATTACAAACCATAAATACAAGTCTCAGTTGTGTATAGCGTATTTACAGTGTCGCACCCAATTGGACTTGCATTTATTGTATTTTACATTAATTTTTTTTTAAAAAATAAAAACTCTATTACGACTTGCGTTTTTTATTTGTGCATCACACAAAAAACACAAGTTACAATGAATTTTTTTCTAAGTTTGTTCAAAATTTAAAACATTCATATCTTCGTCCACAAGTATTTAAAAAAAAATTCAGTGAATTCCCCATTATTATTTCTTAGCCTAGTATATTTCTCAATAAATGATTATTAATAAATGACATAGTCATTGGCTCATTGCATATAGGTCATTGGAAAAAGAAAAAAAACAATAATGAAATGACGAAAACTGCAATTAACTAAAATCGGTCCGACTAGGCTTTGACCGTGCAAACTCTGGAATCTAGATGACTAGATGCAACGCCACTTCGAGAGCACGTGATTACGCGAATATATTACACTGCCTTTCCTTTTTATTTTATATTTATATTTCTTTTTTCTTTCCGGAATAAAAATTTACGAACCTCAGCGCCCACTATATTATCCAATCCTTCCTCTCGAACCTAGGGTTCCGATATACTCTTCTCTTCCGGCCTTCTCTTTCTTCTCTTCGACGCCACCATTCTCTCTCTACAACTCTCTACTTTCTCTCGTCCGAATCTTCAACCCTACAACTAATTTCTTTCGCAATGGAGTTCGGAGGAGCTCGGAAGAGAGGAAGATTCGACGCCGGCTTGAACGGCAATGGCGGCTACAAGAAATCCAGACAAGGTCTGCTTTATTTCTCTGCTCTCTGTATTTATTATCTTTACGTAGAACTAATTGGCTTCATAACGTGTACTTTCTCCTTGTGTTGTCAAATATTGAGATTAGCTCATCCTTTTGAACGCTGGAAATTGAATTCTTTTTTTCTGATGTTTCGAAACCTTGAGTTTTCTTCTTCTTTCACTGGCCTGAGTTGGTTTCTGACTGTTTAGTGGCTTTCCAAGTGTGTTCGATTTGGTTAATTGGTCGTGCTTTTAAAATATTATATTTTTCTCTGTTTTTTTTTGGGATCTATGGTAGTTGCGTTCTGGTTTTGTATGTATCTGTGTCTTAGGAAACTAAAGCCTTGACCAATTGTACCAGAAGAAATTTTTCTGTTCCTGAATGGAGTTAAACTGTACTTAGGATTAGCAAGTAGCAAAAGAATGCTCTATAAAGGGAGTTAAGGGACATGCCTGGGAACAATATTGTGTCTTTTCTGATATTTTAAATTTCATATAGTAACACTTCACTAAAACTTTGACTGAAAAAATGGTTAATGTTCTGCAACAGAATCAGAGTATTCAAGTGGTATAGGGAGGCAAATCAAAGCCATGCACAAAGTTTTTTCAGGTTCTAATCTTAACCTATCTAAAAATGAATGCTTTAAATCCAATTTTACATTTATTCATAATGTTATGTAATTTTAGTGAAGAATGTTTCATGTATCCAGTGCAACTTAATCCTCTTTATTTGGTTTTTACTAATGAATTGGTCAAAGAAGGTTGTGAAACAGGCATACTTGTCGTTTATTTAAAAACGACTGTTGAAACTTGAAAGTGGGCTGATGTTGTGACTAAAGTTGAACTAACTACTTGCTCGGATATAATTCAAAAGCTGTTTCACTGGGCTGAATACTCCACCTGCTTTCACTTAAGCAAGTATAAAATTTATGCATTACTCTTGCACAATTGGCAAATAAATGCAGTGCAAATTTGGCCATCTAATTGGCAAGTAATATTGGTGAGACTATTCTGCTTATTACTACATGATAAAACCAAGGCTAAGAGATGCAATTGGCTGTTTGAATGGTAGTTATTAGTTGATGCTTTTCCTTTGAAGCTTCATGGATTTGACTTCTTTCTATTTGTCAGTACTATATATTGCAATCTTCCTTGTCTGAGATGGTTTGTCTTTATGCTGCTTAGGTTGCATTGTGTATCTTAGGGCTGTTATCTGTCTACTTGGTTTCCTATATTAAGAGAAGTTTCTAACATTAAACATTCTCAAATCAAATACATAACTTATATGTCAAGTCTAGTGTGCATTTCTTAAGACATTGTGCTCTTGGATGTGTTTATGCTTTGCAAATACCACACTTGTAGAGCAATAAGTGCCTTGTAGAAGACATAGAAAGATGGAGGAACCCTAAAATAAACTTTTTTTAGTGGATAGTGGATACTATTGTCACTATGTGAGGCTTGTGTTTCACTGGTTATTCATTAATGTGGGGCAGACATTAGAGAAATTTGTCTGCGTTAAAGTGTAAATTAAACCAGTTAAAGCTGAGGAATCCTGGTTGCCTGTGCTCTAGTATATTGATTTTTTTCCCCTTCCTGGTATCAAGTTTTGAGAATTTGGTTTATCTGATTTGGGGCTAAATGCATTGAATTTAGAAACCAGATCAATTAGTTTCAAATCTTAACCTATCCAGTTAGCATGCTTTTTCAAATGATGATAATATTATGATATCATCCTAATCGTAGTGTTATTGGCATCATCTAGTTGCTAATGTTTGGTTAAGAACTAAACATTTGCTTTATTTGTTCTCTCTGACTCTTGATGTAGTTAATATCCCCCTACCAAATGCGAAATTAGTAGCTATAATTTTGATATTCTGCTTAACACTTCTATCTGAATCTTGGCACATTTTTGTAGTGGTATGCATTTTAAGCATATTGGTGGTGATAGGTGCTTTCTCATACTTCATTGTGAATTTATCAATGGACCTTACTAAAGATAGATTACACAACCCTGATATTTGGTGTGAAGTATGGGTTGATTCACAGATTAAAATAAGGTGTGAGTTCTCAGTTCTTTATTGATGGAACATGATGATACAAAAAATATCAGTGCTTTTTCTGGCATGTAAGTGGTTGACATGGAAGTAGAATAAAATTCTCACATGCGGTAACTGTTAGTTCAAGCTTAGCTCTATTTAAAAGGTGCAGTGCTTAAAATGGATGAAACAAACATCTTTTAAGTTGGATGGATAAAGCTCAGCCTATATGTTGGTTGTTGATGTGCTGTGATATAATTTTGAAGTCTTTGGTGAAGTTGGTTGATGAACGAAAGGCATTCCAAATTGAACCATGAAATTTGATGTAAAGCTCAGGATGAAATAGAGTGACTTGTAAATGGATGAGTCAATTATGTGTAGCAGTTGAAAAAGGAATTTTATTTGAAACGCATTTAATGGTGGGAATAGAACAGAAGGCAAAGGGATACTGAAGTGAGATTGCATAATGTTTCCTTAGATTTTATTTTTTTTCATTTGGCTGACATAAGCTGCAGAAGTTTCCCTTTTTATGTCACTGTCTATATTGTAGTAATATATGGCATGGGTATTGAGCTTTGCCTTTCCCCCGCATTACAGGATTGAAGTATAATAGAGGAATTTATTTGGACTGTGTTTTGGGCATATTGAAGGGTACATGCTACACTTTACTGAGAGATTGATTCAGGTACTATCTTTTGATATTTTTCTGTTTATATGCCATTTAGGAGAACTGTAAAGGGGTAAGTCATTGACGATCAAAATGGTCATGTAGGCTATGTGAATCATTGGTAGCATTTTTTTTAACTGACTAACTGGCATTGTTATGTTCGGCATTTTCAGAATTTATAACAGTTGACATTAGGTAGAGACACATTTGCGCTTTCCTTATGGATATGTTTCTTCTGTTTTGAATGAGTATCTAATAATGCTATAGTCAATATAATGATTGCTGATAGTTTGATTATTGAATTACTGGATGACATTTAAAAAAAAGAAGAAGTTAATCTTTGTTCTTTTTCAATTTTAAGACAACTTTTGAGCAAATGTTATTTATAATGAAGGGTGGAATGTTGTTGAAAAGGCTTATATATGTCCTCATACTGTCATGATGCACAGAAGACCTTATTGACTTGACCCTTCATTTTATTGAAGATTGTGATTGTTTCTGCCATTTACATTGGCTTCTCTTGATGTCACTTTTTAAAGTCAAGTTGATTTGATTTGTTCTTTATCATGTTGGAATGGTTGAAAATTGGATGCAAGTTGCATTTGGTTCGAGTAAATGTGGTGAATAATGGGAGAACAATTTTGCAATGAGATTATTCTTAATGTTGGAAATAATATTTGGAAGGATATGAATGTGCTAATGGTGTTGTTTGGTTTTGTGTTGAATTATGATTATGATTCATATTATAGGAACTGGGCATTTGAAAGTGGGTTAAAATGGCACGTTTTACATGGAAAGCTTTTATGACCTGGCAGACCAATGTGATTAAGCTGAAGTAAAATTTGGAGATATGAATGTGTAAATGGTGTTCTTTGATATGATGTTGAATAATTTGGAGGTTAACTTGGCTTTCACCATTGTTTATAAAAAGTGAGTTGTATATGACTATATGTGGATCAGTGGATGTGTTGGATACTTGGATTGCTATTTTTAATGATATGGCTGTGTTTGTGGAAGGTTGATGCCATCATAATAGTGGTGGGCTTTAAGTTATAAGATGCTTATAAATTGAAAAGTGAGATTCTGAATACCGTGTTTGGTTAGTGAAGCAACTTTGTCTCTTATGGGAGTTATTATCTATTGCTTTAAAAAATTCTAGCAGAGAGCAGCTTCATGCTTATATGATACTAGTGTTAATGAATTATTATGCTGTGTGACCTGTTCTCCCTTATTGGAATCTTCTGTTTTTGTTGCTCATCTAATCTGCTGTTTTTATTTAAATTTAATTTTTGAATTTCTACTTGTATGAGAAAACATTCTTATTATAACTTTCCCTGAAATTAAAACTGAGCGTCCTTGTCCTTTTTAGTTTGAGGGTAAATTCATTGTATGCCTGTTTGCTTGCTGAGTGATGAAATTGTGAATGGTGGTGTTTTCTGCTGAATATGTTGGTTGATAGAAAAAAAAACCCTAAAAATACTTCAGCAGGCTGCTGACATGTTCTCGATTCAGTTCTTGATAACTTTTTCCTTTTTTTTGTAATTTTTATTTAATTTTTTAATGATTATTGTTTCATACATAACGTAGATATATACTCCGTAATATATTCCTATTTAAATGTGTAAAAAATGTAGATTCTTTAATGGAACATAATTACATTTTTACTCCGTAATATATTCCTATTTAAATGTGTAAAAAATGTAGATTCTTTAATGGAAACATAATTACATTTTTAAAAAGAATTCCTAAAATTCTCCTGAATTGTTTTATTCTCTCACATTTATCTTAGTCTATGTGTGTGTGTTTGTCCATATTCTTACACATGCCATGCGATAAATGTTTATGATGTCTATCATAAAAGTTCTGTTTATGTCCCCTGCCTTTAACCAGCCAAGGAATAGTTACACGAGTATGAGTACTATATACTAGGTTTCTTACAGGTTTGATTGATAGTGTTATTTATGGATCATATTTTTGGAAGTTCTTGTAGGGTTAAAGAAAGGAAGATATAATATTTCATCAGAGAGATATGTATAGGGAATTGCAAGAACTGGGCTCGACAAATATACTGTAAAAAACACTGGACAGTTGGAATTTGGAATATTCTGAGAGTTTCTGGTGACCAGATGGGCCTTGTTATTTGCTTTCTCTCTCTCTCTCTCTCTCTCTCTCTGGAACATTTGGTCCCTTTAACTTGAGAGTACTGTGGTGGTGGTGATATCACTTGTTAAAATTGATCGTTGTATGTTAACATTTTTGTCTAACTTATCTCTGACATTCAAGTAACTGAAGGGTTCTACTTATATTTGTTCTGTTCATGTGATTAGAGCTTTTGTTGTTTGGTATCATCCTCTGGCCCCTCTGTGCCTTCCATGTTGTAAGGAATTGAGTAACTAATTGCTGTTGGATTTGTGGTGTGTGTGTGTAAAAGGACAGATCATATTGGCTAGGCAAGTAATTTCCCATTCTAGGTTTGGGCAAATGACACTTTGATGTTCTGTGAGTAAGTGGAGTAAAGGTGTCTTAAGTCCTTCAATTGCTTGCTGTAGAATGATCTATTCTAGTAAACTGGAGCTTTGAATGACCACATTAAGGTAGAAATTGTGGAACCGTAGAATCAATGGAATTATGTGATATTCAGATTGGCTAATCCCTATGTATGAGAAATCCGAGAATGAAGCTGAATATTATGTCTGTTTGCAAAATTTGTCTTTGCAGCTCAAGATCTCATGTTTTGTTGGGCTTAGAAGTCAAATTCTCTGCAAAAATTTTGAATACAGTATTCTTGTTGTAGTATTTTAACTTTTGGTAGTTAGTATGGCCCACCCTACACAACAGATCTTTTGAGAATGGCAATTTGTGATTTATATGATTTCTGTTACACTTTTGAACTCTTGAATAATTTTCATCTGAACTAAAAATGTAATTTGCTTTTAATACAATGAGAAACTTTAAAGTAATACATTAATGTTGGATTCTTGATGTTATTATACTATGGTTCTCTGCCATTATGGTTTTGCAGGTTAACATAAATGCAGTTTAGGTTTTTGGAATCACAATGTCACACTAGTTTTTATTTTTTTGTTTTGCAGTACTTCAGGATGCCAATTTGGAGAGAGCTGCCACTTTTTGCATTATGTGCCCGGTGGGCTCAAAGCCGTGACTCAAATGCTTGGCAACAATCCTGCTCTGCCTGTGGCTACTAGAAACTCTATGGCCATGCCGTCTTTCCCAGATGCACCATCTCCAACAGGTGTTAAGACTCGTTTATGCACCAAAATACAACTCAGCTGAGGGTTGCAAATTTGGTGACAAGTGCCATTTTGCACATGGTGAGTGGGAACTTGGCAGGTCAGCACTTCCTGCTCATGAGGACCCTCGTGGAATGGGTCATGCGTCTAGGTTTGGTAGACCTGAGCCAAGTCAAGCCGGGCTTGGAGCAGCTGCAAGCTTTGGTTCATCTGCCACAGCTAAGATAAGTATCGATGCTTCTCTGTCTGGAGCCATAATCGGAAAAGGTGGTGTAAACTCAAAGCAGATATGCCGTGTGACTGGAGCCAAGCTTCTCCAATAAGGGATAATGAATCTGATCCTAACTTGAAGAATATTGAACTTGAAGGTACAATTGACCAGATTCAGCAAGCCAGTCAAATGGTTCGGGAGCTTATAGCAACAGTCAGTTCAAATGCAAAATCCATGAAAGGACCACGCTCTGCTCCAGCAAACAACTATAAAACGAAACTTTTGTGACAATTTTGTCAAAGGCTCATGCACTTTTGGTGATAGGTGCCACTTTGCACATGGAGCCGAAGAGCTGCGCGGCGGTGGAATGTGAGCTTTGGAGTTTTAATTCAGGATTATTGTTTCATGTGTAGTACTTTGGTGCATAATCATGTGGCTGTAGTTTGTTATTTTTATTTTTATTTTTTTTTCTGGGATTGATCTCAATTATAGATGGAATGTTAAAATTGCATTAGGTTTTTGACTATCTAAAATATGCTACTCATCTTTGTTTTTTGTTGCTTTTTCTCTATTATTACTGGGTAATTTTCTTGTGTGTTGCCGGTTGTCTTGCTCCTGCCCTTCTCTTCCTCTTTATTTTATGCTGTTAGTTTAAGGTATATTATGATTACGATGGATAATATTTTTTATATTGAATATCTTAAATTTCTTTTCCCAAAAGGTTGAAATTCTCAACCCTAAGGTCTGCTCACATCCTGGCTGGATTGCGTACAAGGGATTTATTCATTTTGTACATAATCTTCATTCTTCACATTTCAAATATTTAAATTTTGGTCTCTTTTTTCAAATACTATTTATTGAATTATTGAGCTACGCTTTTACCGGCAAATATCTTAAATTCTTAATGTGGCACTGTGGTTAGGTGCTATAAAACTATTTTCCTTTCAGTTTTCTATATTCAATCTATATATATATAAATAATTAAGTATTCTTAAATGTGCTTAATTTTATTTTTTTTGATTATTTAATTTATGAATAGTTGATTAATCTAACTCTATAATAAAGTAACAACTTGTTGCCCAAAAAATTATCCTGCCCAATGAAAACGCTGTCGTTTTGCTCCTAAGTTATTGTCTATTGCATTTTACCTGTATACGATGTCGTTTGCTGTGAAGTGTAACAAAAATTCGGCTATTTAATGCTGCGTTTATAAATGTACAGATTCCAACTAATATATCAAATACTACTTTTTACCTTACCAATGAAGATATATCTAAGTAGTCGAATGATTTTTACTTTTAATAGTAGACCACTACTGAAATGTCTATATATATTTACACATATATGCCTGACCCTTGATATACTACACACAATACAATGCATGTTGCTGATATTATAATAAAGACATAAATTATTTACATAACTCAAGATTATAGAATTTAAATTTAAATGAACACCAGCATTTAATAACATGGTTCCAAGACTTGATCATCATGAAAAAAACCTTCGAGAGGTGTAATTAAAAATGTGATTGTTGCCTATGAAAGGCTACCTTCAGATTGTGGTGTCCATTTGATTAAACCTGTCCTGCCCATCACTATTCTCCATCTTGAAAATAGTAGTTCAATACCTTCCCTGTTCATTGCTATCAAAGATATCCATCCTGTCCACAAGCAAAGGCGAATTAGAGTCCGTTGTGTACGGATCTATGATGTGCCTGAAAGTAGGAGGGTAGGGAGTGTTCGTCAAGATGGAGTCTTCTCCATGATGATCAGGGTAGTTTTCTATAAGCATTTTATATTTATTCATCTTAATTATAATGTTTATATTTAGAAGATTTAAGATTACAAAAGCATGTTTCCATCTTTATTACATTCCTATTTGTAAAACAAAAGCTGTGATTAGTTTCATTTTTTTTTTACAACTAAACATGTATAGCTTCTATATTTTTTTAGTAACTACATTTGCAAACAGAAGCATGTTTACATGTTCAGTGTAAATCAGCAATAGGTTTGTAAAACAGAAGCATGTTTCCATCTAAATTTCTATATCACTTACTGCTCATATTTTAAGCACACTTTACATTTCTGTACAGGGGAGATTATATACATGCTAATATTCAGAATAAAGATGTTGTCAAATACAAAGATGTGCTAAAAGAAGGCAACTCTATGAGATAAAGAACTTCTATGCTGTTACAACTATTACATGTACAAGGTCACTCAGCATAATTATATGCTGAAGTTTAATTATAAAATAGAAGTCAAACAGATCAACTCTATAGGCTTTCCACTTTTTATGTTTCGACTTACAAGTTTTGTGTCTTTGAAAGATCCCAATGAAGTTAATGACAATGAGCTCATTGGTAAAACCCTAATTTACTATTACTAATACAACTGCTGAGGCATATAATCACTGCTTATATTCTTTCAATATGTTTCAGATGTTATAGGTCGTGTGGTGGAGATATATAACCCTGTAAGACAAGATTGTGGGTGGTAAAGCCCAAAACTGATTGACTTTCAAATCTGTGATAATGCGTAGTTTTATATATTTTGTTTATTTATTCCACTATAAGATCGATTGCCTATTTCCTTTCAGATTTTCTTATTAATATATATTGACTTTCATATTATTATTTCCTATATTTTTAGGGTTGTTTATTTATTTCACTTTCTAAGTTTCCTTTTCTGTTTATTATATTTAATTATTTTCCTTTTCTACCTACCCAAAACAGTGATAAA
>VALG01002935.1:0-16413 GCA_009835305.1 Ipomoea purpurea
ATTTCATAGGTCTAGTAGAGTCTTAGACCATGATCGGTTGAAATTATTTAAGTTGCAAAAAAGAGAAAAACAGAGGAAGATGCATGAAAATGGAAAGAAGATGATATCAAGCCTAAAATCAAGAATTTTGTTTGGATAAAATGACAAATTGAAGAAGGAAGATTTTTTTTTTTTGAAATAATTGAAGAAGAAGATGAATGGTGGAGTATATATTCAGTCAAAAGCTCTAAAGAAGATGATCTCCAGAAGAAATTTTCGATGAAGAAAATTTAAGTTTTGGAAGAAATGCATGAATTAACTTGGAGATCAAGCATCTATGGAAAAAGAAAGGAGTACATCAAAGAAGATTGGAGATTTACTCAATAGTTTGTACGGACGAAAGTGGATGATGCTTTGATATATATCGAAATGGCTCAAGTTTGAAACTCACCATCAAACAATTTTACAAGGTAAATTTGAGAAGTCAAAATTAGAAATTTAAATTCTGATGCAGTTTGGGCGCTAGTCTAACCTGTGGGCCGATCCCAAGTGGAAATTGGGAAGCAATTTCACTTGGTGGGCATTGAGAAAGCAATTGAGAATTGGGAGACAGTTTCAGAGATAATTTGAGAATCATTGGAATTGGGAGCTAGGTTTTAGGAAATTGAGATCAATTGGAATTGGGAGCTCAGTTCAGAGAAAAGTTTCGAATTGGGAGCTAGTTTCAGAGAAATGAGATCAATTGAATTGGGAGCTAAGTTCGAATCAATTGGAATTGGGAATTGGAGTAGTTCAGAGAAATTGAAATTGGAGCAGTTTTCAAATGGATCATTCAAGTTGGGAGCCAATGGTTAGAAATTGAAATTGGAGCCAATTCAAGTTTGTAGTATGGATGCAATTAGATTGGGCCAATTTAATAGAAGACATTGAGGAACAATTGATATTGAGATGAAATTCAAAAAGAAGTCCAATTTCAAAGTCATACATGAAATTCAAGAGAAGTCCAATTTCAAAGTCAAACAGTTGAGAAGTAATTGAAGCACCAGGAGATGTTGGAGCCCAATTGCAGTCAAAGTCAATTGGGAGCAATTGCAAGTCAAAGTCAATTGGACCAATTACAAAGGAGAAATATGCCATTGCAAGTCAAAGTCAATTGGGAGCCATTACAAAGGAGAAATTCAAATGGGTGTCAATTACAAGCCTAATTGAAATTGGGTGTCAATTACAAAGGAGAAATTCAAATTGGGTGGAAGTTCAAAGCCAATTTGAAGTCTGAGAACACCCAGACGTGAGAATGAAGAAGACGAGCAGAACTTACAGTGAAAATATCTCTCACAAGGAAAATACTAGTCTAACTAGTATGGGATTAAAATGAAGATTATTTTTGAATCCCAGAGATACAAGGACCACTTCATAGCTAAACAGAGAAGCCGTTCTACACCCAGATATTCCACCAACGTTAAAACCAGAGGAATATCAGATGAAGTTTGAAAGCTCATTTACAATGGAGATGAAGATCTCTCAAACGGCTAGCTTATCTCTTTCTGACATTTTTGCGGAAGATAAGATAAGATCTCTGACATGGGAGCGTCTCTATCCAACGGACAGATTCTCATCACCGGCTATAAAATGATGAAGATGTTGAAGACTTGAAGATCAAGGGGGAACGAAAAGAGCAAGATATACGAACTCAAAGAGCTAAAAAGCTAAGAGCTAAAATCTTCAAGTGTGAGAAAAAGAACTCAGAGAGCTTCAAAGGAAAAATATTCTGAGAGTTCTTAAACAGAGCAAAACAGAGCATAGAAATCAAGTGCTTTACTTGATTCATCAAAAGAGAGCAAACACTCAGATCTTTCAAGAGAAATCATTCCAGAGTGTTTATCTTCATCAAAGAGACCTGCGCATCATTGAAGATCTAGAACAGAGTCTCAGAAGTTGGAAGCAAGACAACACTTGTTTTGGGAGCAAAACAAGAGAAGGGAGGAAAGTAGCACGGAGCTGTGAAATCCTGGATTGTCACACGGAGCTGTGAGATCCGAAGCAGCAGTGTCGGAGGCACTGGCGTGATTGGTGTGGGCTTAGTGATCAAAGCACCAGATCACGGATACGTTTCTACCGGAGTGTGGAAGACGGGGGAAAGTAACGCGGAGTCGTGAAATCCTGGGATAGTAGCGCGGCGACGTGAAACCGAAGCAGCAGTGTGGTGTCACTGGGCGTGATTAGTGCGGGCTTTGTGATCAAAGCACTAGATCACGGATATTCATTGTATCTTGAACCAAGGAGTGGTAGATATAGTGAATTGGCTCTTGGAGAAAAGAGCAAGTGGAGTAGGAGGATTACACCACCTCGCGAACCACTATAATTGTCTTGTGTTCTTTACTGCTTTCTTTACTTACTGCTCTTTACATATTTGCTCTACACGAAGATATATGCACACGATCTCACACACACTTTATCGTTATTTAATTTCCGCTGTGCACCATACTCTAACAATCTAGTTAAGAGTTTTTGGTTTATCTCTCTGTCTTAGCAATTGTTGTGCTATGCGAAAAAGTTTGAAAGTCTATTCACCCCCCCCCCCCTCTAGACTTTCACCTTACCTCTTTTGGGACCAACATTAATCCTAGCTTAATTGGTAATTTATTCCTAAAATCCTGAAAATTTAATAGTTGGAGGATTAGAAATTGACTAGTCAATCCAAGTCAAAGAGTTGTACTCTATGCCTTATGAATTGTTCCCTTGTCTCCTTATTCTTCCAACTTTAGTAATGGCAAAGAAGTCTTTTCACCTTATGATTGTGCTCCAAGCTAACCTAGCCCCACCCTTTCATTTCTTTCCCTAACACCCTAAACACAAAAGCTCCACCTTCTCTCTAGAAAATTGTTAGCTTCTCCTTCAAGCCAAGTTTTGGGCAATCCTAGATTCTACAAGTTGGTCTCCAAGATTCATACTTTCTTAACCTTGAGCATAAGGGAGGGTAAGATCCTTGATCTCTTGGTGTTTTTAGTATCTTTTTAAGTGTCTTTTTCTAAAGATGGAAATTTTGTTGTCTTTTGGTGTGTTCATGAAGTTGAAGTTGAAGGAGAGTCTTAAGAGACGCTTTTAAGGCTGTGAAGAGTGAATTAGTAGGCTATAAAGGTAACTCATGCTTTACAAAATATATTTTCTTACCTATATGATGATTTCTTTACTTCTACTTGTGATTTTTGCTATGAAATGTGAGATTTGATGCATTGTATTGTGAGAATGCATATCTAGAGCTTGTTATTAGGGTTTTTGTATGCCATTGCTTGGCTATTTCTTGGGTTCAAGTCATATTGTTGTATGGTGTGAGATTTTGGGTGTTTTGGACTTGTTTTTGAAAATCCCCGAAGGGATATTTTGGTGTACAGAGTGGTACTCGCGGGTGGAACGGCAGGCAGAGCTCCACCCGCCGCCCCACCCGCGGGAACAAGCTTGTGGGTTGGTGTACCCGCTGGCGGAACCACGGGTGTAGGTCCACCCGTGGCCCCACCCGCGGGGTACATGTTTGGTGATGGTCGGGGATTTGTTCCCCGTGATTCTTTTGACTCGGTAATTGATGTTTTGACCTCCCGATGTTGTTTTGTTGAGATATTTGAGTGTCTTCTTGATGTTTCGTATGTCTAGAACGGTATGTTAGGAATCCATGTAGGATTTGGTGTCTTGAATCGTGCTAAGTGTTCAACTTTGTGATTCGTTGAACCATGATGAATCTTGTATGTTCTACGGAACTATGTTTGGTTTACCCATTTGATAAGCATGCTAGTTTGACGTTGAAATGCTAGCGTGTGTGGTTTATTCTTTCCTATTGAGGTTGACAACTTGTGTTGACCATCGTTGGTGTCGGATTGTTTTCATATCTTTGTTGTGATCCATTGATTGATTCCTGTGATGAAAATGTGTGTATTGACTGTGCCTTGATTGCACGGTTAATGGTATGGGACATTAATCACCAAGGTACAGATGTGGTCCTAGGTGGTGGCCATGCATGAGATTGGTGGTGTGACCTGAGCGTAGGCTCATATGTTGGCGGTTGTGTGATTGAAATGAACGGTACCCTCGTGTACTGATATGTTGGCGGTTGTTGGCGGGGGAACGACGGTTCTCGGAGGCATAAGGTTGGACTCAGAAGTACAGGGGTTCTCGGAGGTAATGGTTGGAACTCTAATAAGGCCGGGGGTAGCCATAAGGTTGGAGCAGGGCATAAGGTTGGAACTGGTGACATGAAGTGTCACTGTGGCATGTAGTTGCCAATGTGTGAATGTATATCCTTTTCTGATGAGCATGTCAAGTGGTATTCTACTTTGTGATAAGTAGAATACACCCCGAGTTGTACTTGTTTACTATTGTTGTCCTTGTCTTGATGTTTTCTAATTTGTGATCAGTAGATATATCTTGAGATTATATTGAGTCGTACTGTTGATGTTCTTGTCTTGATGTTGTCCTGGGATGTTGATTTCTCTTGTCCCTTTTTAGAGTGAAATAGAGCCTTTGCAGTTGACTTCTCTCTATGACTTCTGAACTAATATATACTGTATTCAATTTCAAAAATGGTTTTGTTTTATACTATCTATATATGCTACTTAACGCGTATTGATGGGTTACCAGCAATATTCGCTGACCGGGCGTCGTCCCCTTTCTTTATGTTGCTTTACAGGTCCTGAGTAGCTTATGGAGAGTGCACTAGTTGTTGGTTGTAGTGTAGCTCCCTTGGACTTTGTAGATAGTATTTTGGGCCTGTGAGCCTTGATGTTATGAACAAGATAGTATGTTGTTTTAGACTTGCCTGTGCATCCACATTGAGGTGGATGTGGCATAGCACTTCCCGGTTTTTCCCGTTTCTAATTTAAGACTTCCGTTGTTGCTTATGTTTTATGATACTTGTTAGTTACCTTGCTTACGTATTTAAGCTTTTAAAATGTGATGAAAATCGGGAGTGTTACAGTTTGTATCAGAGCCTAGGATGTTAGAGTCTAGACTATTAAGAAATTAAGTGTGGTTTGAGACCCTAAGATGACCTTAAGTATCTAAGTGTTTAGGACTTAGGACTTCTAGGACGCGTAGTGAGTTGTGTGTAGTTTATATTTTGTTCTGCTTGCTTGTTGTTTCTGCTTAGTTTCGTGTTCCTTTAGTTAGCGCCAGGTAAGGGTGCGATGTTGTTTGTGCCTATCGTAACCGTGTTGTTGTTGTAAAGCTTTGCCATGGCACCACCTCGTAAACGCGCTCGTACGCCGGAGACCCCAACTAACGAGCAGCTGGCACAAAACTTGCAACACCTCACGCAGACCATGCAAACCCTAAGTCAAGCTCTGCTGCACAACAATCATCCTGCTCCGCCGCCACAACCTGCCGGCATAGAGATGTGGGACTAAAAAAGCTGTAAAAAAAAGTCACTTTGGACTTAATTGAACATTTTTACAGTTTTAGGGATCTAAATGGAGTTTTTTTTAGTTAGATGATCTAATTGCACTATCCGGTCGACTTAGGGGGCCAATTTTGATATTTTTTCTAGATAAATTTATTGATTGTTACTTATGAGAGAAAATGTATTACTTATAACAATATTGTGATACTTTTGACGTAAAATGTCAACTGGCCCAGCTGGCTGTCAACTAGCCGCCGCTGCGCCCATTGGGCTCCCCCGGCCATGGCAAGGCCAGCGGGGGCCGAGTGCCTCCGGTAAGTGAGGTGAAAGAGAGTACGACCCAATGTGAGCGTGCAATCACCGCCAATGGAGGGGGCGGAACCGGCCTCGCCCGACGAGGGAACTTGTCAAGTTCCCCCAACCGTAGCGTGTTCAGCTAGGTTTTAGCACCCCTCGACGGGACGATGATGCCCCAACCAACGTGGCTGTGAAGATGGCATGACATAGGGGGGGGGGTAAGGGGGTGAAAATTGATGGAGAAGGGGGTGGGTGAAAAAGATGAAGGAGGATCACACATAAACTTGTCAAGCATCTAGAGGTGTTTCCACACTATAAATATACATCATTGCTTCTGTTTTGAACTTTTGATATGATAACTTGTTTGAAAACTACACTACACCTAGTCCAATATTCCAGTGGTGCTTGGTCTTTACTTCTTACAACTACAATATCACTTCTAGTCCATTTCTCAATCGTTATGCTGTGTAACCGTGTCCACTTTGTAAGGTGGGACACAGTTCTATGTTCATAATTACTGAACTATATGTTCATAATTATGAAGCTATATATTCATAATTTTTGACCTTCATATTAATAATTATTGAACTTTATATTCACAATTACAGAACTCTATGTTCATAGTTACTGAACTATATGTTCATAATTATAAAGTTATATATTCATAATTTTTGAACTTCATATTCACAATTATTGAATCTCTATATTCATAATTCCAGAACTATATGTTCATAATTATGTTTACAACTCTATGTCATAATTATAGAACTATATGTTCATAATTTTTAAACTATATATTCATAATTATGAACAGTTTTGTAATCGTGTCCACTTTACAAGGTGGACACGATTCCATAACATAATTTGCCTCCATTTATCGCGTTATATTTATTTATTCTTTGGGCCGTTATTTCGAGCAATAATGTACATATTCCTTTGGGCCTAGTGTTTCAAGTAATAAAATTATTATATTCCTACCTCTCACTCTATACATCCATACGTAATTTATGGTGAATACGGTTCTCTATCAACATTAATTATTTACGCAAATTATGCTATGGAAACATGTTCACCATGTGCATGGTGTACACAGGGGTAGATCCATAATTTCTATATTGTAATTCATAACTTTTTTTTATTTTTATTTTTATTTTTAAAAAACGTAGATTCATAATTTTGTTTTTCATTTGTTTGTTACAGATATATTATGAATCTACAGTACAGAAATTATGAATCTACTGTATAGATATTATGAATCTACAATACAGAAATTATGAATCTACAGTATAGAAATTATGGATTTACAGTATAGATGTTATGAATCTACAGTATAGTAATTATGAATCTACAGCTTAGAAATTATGAATCTATCCCGTTAACAACAAATGAAAAACAAAATTATGAATCTATGTTTTCGAAAAAAAAATATTATGAATCTTCAGTATAGAAATTATGGATCTAACCCTGTATTCACTATGCGCATGGTGAACACGTTTCCACAACATAACTATTGAATTATTTAACTTATTTTAATTTACATATTAGACATTAATTTAATCACACCCGCAATGGTAGTATTTATACCTAGTGATTTTATAAGAGTGAATTAAATGATGGACGTAACCAAAACGTAACCTGGATGCATTGTATCGTTGTTGCTAGCATATTAGCTTAATTAGTCAAAATGATGATATACGGAATAATTTATGGTGGGCGGTGACAATTTCTATTGAACGCCAACAATATATCCGTATGGATCTTTATGTGGTTAGGTCAGTCAACATATCACTTTGCCTCACCTAAAAATTCATAATTCTCAGTATTGTATAGAAATAAACCAAAATATATAAGATAAAAAAAAAAAAAATAATAAATTATCATACCATAAATACGATGTGAATGTCTACATCGTATTATAGTATATTAAACTATGATAGAATGCTTCTCCATAGTCTACATATAGGCAGTTTATATTATGAATACATTATAATAATGTATATATATATATATAGTATAAATCCATACTAGCGCAAAAGAAATTCTCATTATATAATAATATAATATAATCATAAGTATACTAATAAGATATAAAATAATCATGTTATTAAATGTAACATAGTCCAACAATAAAATAATTGCCTTTTATATCAAGCAACGTAACTACGTAAGCCAAGGTAATAATCCCACCAATAACCAAATAACAGCATCATTTTTTTTGTATTTTTATTTTTTATTCTTATATACCTTTTTTTTTATTAGTGGGAGATTGTTAAAAGTAAAACATTGCCTACCATCAATTAATTATAAATGATCTTTAATATATATTATCGTGTACATATATTTATTTTGTATTGATATTATTCTTTTCCCTTTACATTATCTCTGTTAGGATTAAGCGGCTTACCATTCACACCAAAAGTTATAGCTAGTAACGAAAACGCAACTTATTTCATTACTTATAGACTGTCATCAACATTGTTCGAGACAAATTATGTGTTGGATTTAGCGCTTAGAGACTTCTCCGCCCAACAATCCCGGCCATAACCACCGGGTACTAGACATGCATGGTCCTTTTACAGGCCTTACCAATAGTGTCCTTAAAAAAATTCTGTCTAATGTTTAAAAAATATGAATTCTTGTCAAGTCTTTTACGCCATTTCAAAAGTAAACTGTGGCAAACAACGTAGAAAGAGTATAAAGATGGATAATTAATTACTTAATTATATAGACAAGTTGAATCATATCGTAGCATCATGTAATACTTTTCACATTTCATTTCTCCTGAAGTTAAATTGATTTTTTTAGTCATTTCTGTAAGAAATAGTAAACTAAACTAACCTCCGGCTATAGTTATTCTTCTGTAAAGCCTTGTATAGTTTGCCTTGGTGTTTCTGTAGAATGACTCCCTCTTGCTCCCATGTTCAATATAGATGGTGTATAGTTTATATCAAAAGATAGTAACCTGAGCAGTGGGGGACCCTTGCTTAAATAGCATGTATGCTATCAATATAGGCTTTGTAACGGTTACCGTTACAACTCCTTACTATGGCACCACTTATTGACCACTAAATGCCATAATGACTTGCACCATTAAGTTTTCCTAAATGGAAAACGTTACATTCTCCCACTTAATTGGTGCAAGTACAAACTTAAATGACCAAAAACTTTTATGGATAAACCTTATGTTTATTCTAGGTCCAAAAGATATATATTTTCTCAAACAAATGTGCACAATACAATAACGAGAAAATATCTGAATGCTTTAAGAATTTCATAAAATAACTGTATGTATACAAATTTTACTAAGTGGGCACAAGTCCCATTTTTTCAACAAAAAACCTAAAATTAAATGGTGGCATGCCTTTAGTTAAGGGACCAGCAATCATCAACTCAGTGCTTATATGCTCAATGACCACTTTCTTATCTTCTAACACCACTACTGCAGAATTCACATACAACGTCGGGTCTTTAATGTCGGCTATATACATAGCCGACGTTAAAAACATTTAAATTATTATTTTTTTATATAATTAAGTTTATAACGTTGGCTATTTAGTAATAGCCAACGTTATAAATAAAAAATAAAAATATAAAAGAAATACATAACCTAACGACGTCGGCTGTATTAATAGCCGACCGTCGTAGGTTGTTTAATTATTTTTTTTTAAATTATTTATACTATAACGTCGGCTAATTCCGTTTAGCCGACATTATATACTAAAAAAAAATAATAAAAAGAAATAAATATAATACGACGTCGGCTAACTATCTAGTCGACGCCGTATTCTTTTTTTAAATATATTTTTTTTAAAATATAATACGCTTCTCTGATGGCCAAGTACTTGGTGTCGATAAGCTTACTTCGACTCCCCACTCTTATTGTTCTTAGCTAGGAAGACTACAGTTGAATTGTCACAATAAACCTTTTATCTGGCTTAGAAATAGAGTCCATAACTCTTAGACCCCGAAATGAAATTTCCTTAAAGACAAATCAAAACCTTGGATGTACAGCATTATTCCTGAACAGCATATATTCTTCAAGGCATAGATAGGTAAACTTCAGGAGACATGCCCGTGGACTTAGCTAGCTTAGTCTTTATTCGTCTGCGTCCAGATTTACTAAATATTGATTGAGATTTCTGTTTAAGTTTACATGTGCACCTGAGCTTCTCCAACTCAGATGTGACATAAAACACCAAACAATATGGATTATGCCTTGAATTAATGACAGAATGCCATTATATTAATATAAGCCATTAACCAACACGTTTTCACGAAAGATTGAGGTAATAATGCATCCATAAAGGAATGAAATAGGCAAGAATAGAAAAGGACAATTTATCTATTATGCGTTCGCGGAAGGAATAGACTTAGAATCTATATTACAGTTGTTATTAAGAAAAAAATGAAATAGTTTAAAAGCAATAAAAAACACCGCATTTACAAAATAGTAATGGTGGCGTGAAGCTGTTTGCACTGGTAACACGTGAGCATGTAAGGCCGGGGCCTTGTGAATTGTGGTACGATGCGTTCGGTCTACACCCCACTGAAGTCTAGGAATGCCAGGGTTGACACTACAGGCGATGTGACCGAGTGTCGTGAGGAATACGCTGATGGTGACACAAGGCGTGGATGTGGGTGCGGTCAATGGTGATGGATAAAGGATAAAAAAAGGAGTGGTTGGAGAAACATATCACAGCCGAGACCTGGGACGCCATTAAAATGCAAGGAAAGTAAAGGTAGTAGTTCAACGACAACCCTTTCTTAAAATCGTTGCACGAATCATCAAAGGGGCTCGAATGAAAGAAGAGGCAACAAACGCATGAAAAGTATCATACAACTAGAGCCTCCTAGCAATAAGGATCTTACCTTGGAACAAGGACCTTGATGGTTTTAAGGCACCGTGTGAAGCACGTGAGACCACAAAAGTCGCCAAACACACAATGCGACGTCAAGGGAGTCAATCAAATGCATCCCAAGGAAGGGAAATGCATCACCGACACTTGTCACCAAAGGATTGAACAAAGAGCGAGCGACAAGCTGAACTCCAAGAGGAACCAAGAGGGCTTACCCCTAATTAAGCAAGGAAAGACGACAGTTGGCTTATAACCAAACTACTGGTGAAGATGACGAGGTTGCTGATTGGAAACCGGACCTGACCTACTGATCGGTCGAAGAACATACAAGTCTTACTCATCTAGAACTCGTGCTTAAGGATCAATAAATTGTACGATGGGTCTTCCTATGTATTCAAGTCCCTTTTATTGTGCACAAGGGCATGGGACTTGTCAGACATGAATCTGTGCATTTTTGGGGTCTTTCCGAAGAATTGACTACTTTAGTCGCTATATCACAGGTCCCCGGATCCTTGGCAGAGAGCTTGCAGCGGACGACCGCACCACACATCAGAAGACAAACACAACTGGTAATGTGCTGATTTCTTAACCTCATTTTATTGATTTGTGGCGCACTTGTGTGCTCGATTGATGAAATAGAGTCTGGCAAGAACCATGGACCACCCAAAACATAGTGTCCTACGTAAAACGACTTGACGCACCGAGGCACCATCGGAAATCACAATCAATTGCATTGCACGAGTAATTGAAGTTGATCCTACGATACACCGACTAGGTGTTGGGCGTAAAGGATTGCGCAAACCAAGGAGGCGGTTGGGAACTCGTGCTAAGACCCACGAAGACCTTAAACGTCAAAATGCTAAGATGGCCCGGGACTCCTCCAAACATGGGATATCGTTCAAGCAAATCAGAGGACTCCTTACAAGTTGTATTGAATCAAGAACTACGTAGTCCATGGTGCTAAGCAAAGGGTAAAGAGCACATTTGCGCCAAGACTTCAAGGGTCATTAAGGACCCACAAGGAAATGAGATGACTCGTAAAGTCACCGAGTCATCCCACAACGAGATTTGGTAACCACTAGCGTTTTAAAAAGAAAAGGGCATGCAAGGACACCTTCATCATTAAAAGTAACACAAAAGGGCACAACAAGCCGAAACTCGGGTAAGACATGAAGTCTTACTAAGAATTTCATCCCCTAAAGTGGAGATGAAATTCAATAAAAGAGAAATTCAACCCAAAGTCCATCGACTCCAAAGGACTTTGGGAAGAATTTGGGAGATAACGCCTAAAAAGAATATGACTTGGTGCCCAACTTGGTCAAGACTTAGGATGCAATAAAGTGTGTATATCACCACCGGCAAAATTCTCTCAAATAGAAGAGAAAGAATGAAACCTTCCCGGGAGCAAGCTCATCAGAGATACATAACAGATCGGGTGAACACCCAAGGAAGAGGGATCATCAGCTTCGTCGACGCATAGTATCAAACATCAACGACAGATTTGTCACTCCGAAGAATCGATAACATATACCATGCCTAGCCGAATTCCTTAAATCTCTACGATAGATAAACTCACTTATCAACATTATAATCATACAATTCAACCCAGATACTTGATTTCCATGTATTACAGATTCACCAGTGAGCACATCACACACATTACAACAGCTTGCAAACCCTGAAAACCCTTGAAACCTCATAAAAGAATTCACATATTTGATAACGCCACATACATAGATTAATAATACCTACTATCGTAATTCCAAAGAACGACACACATAGGACCAGTACAATGATGCACCAGTTTCCCCCCTAGATACTTTCTCGATAGGCCAACCCGGTACTACTTTTTTGACTCGTTACCCCGCAATGATTTCCAAGCCTTCGGGGACGAAGCGGTTCTCGTAAGGGGGGGACAGTGTACACCGCCGTGTATATGGCCTTCAACGCCGGATTAAATTATTTTATATTAATACTCCGGTAAAATAATCAATACGATTTAATTCGGTTGGTTTTCCCTTTAATTAATTAAATGGGGGTCCTTACGACATGGGAACCGTGCCCTTGCCTATAATTAAGAGGCCTTAAGCCTTATTAGCAGAATAAAAGGAATAGAGTTTTACGTATCTAGATTGGAATGATTAGATCCTCTTATTAAATTATATGGTGTAAATGTCGGACCATGGACCATTATCCTAAAACAAGTCCTTAGTCCTATAAGAGAAATAAAAATAAATAAAACCCCATACCATCCAGCCCCTAATTAGGAGTCTTAAATATATAAATTAGAATTGGAGGCAACACCTAGAATATCTACCACCACCAATAATCTTCACCATCCAAGAGTTCCAAGAATTCCCATTAAGGAGAAATCAAGAAAGCAAGAAAGCTTAAAGAAGATCCTTTCATAGAAAGGAATTATTAAGGGCTAAGAGGTAACCCTGTCTTCCAAAACCTATTCATAGTTATGTTCCCCCTTAGGGTTTCTCCATATTAATTGTGTAATAATATTTGTGATGATTTATTATTGATGATTGATATGATGATCCCATGGGGGATTCTTTGATAATTTAATATTGGGAGATTTTGATAATTATGTGTTCATTGATGATTAAATATTGGGGAGTCTTGAATGATTACTATGGAATACTTGAGATTATGTGGTTGTCTTGATAGTTTTATGTTTGTTCTTAGATGCTTATGTGTTATTCTTCTTTACCGAACTTGCAATATGAAGACGAATCGTATTCTTGATTGAGTTAAAAAGTAATTAGAACCCTAGGGTTGTATCGTATGATATATTCTTGGATTACCGGGTGGGGAATCGCATGTTTGGGTGTTGATTATGTTAAAAAAAAAAAAAAAAAAAAAAAAAAAAAAAAATTAAAAAAAAAAAAAAAAAAAAAAAAAAAAAAAAAAAAAAAAAAAAAAAAAAAAAAAAAAAAAAAAAAAAAAAAAAAGAAAAAAAAAGAAAAAAAAAAAAAAAAAAAAAGGAAAAAAATCATAGATAAGGATTTTATGATGCGTTCGTTTCTCGTATTGATGCCGTTATTGTCTAGTGTTGTCGTTAATTGCGTTGTAAAGTGTACTAAGCATGGTTTCGGGTTCACAACGGTTCCTGGGGCGTATTATGTGAGAAGAGTCAGTGGTTGGGTAAGGGGACCCGCCACCTATCCACCGACAGAGACACTTCTCCAGCAGCGGGCAGCCGCGGGCGGGCAAGCTGCCCGCTGGCGACCCGCTGCCCGGAACAAAGAAAGCGCACTCCGCGGGTGGCCCCCACCCACGCTAACCCGCTGGAACTCCCCCATTCGGATCAACGGCTTCCCCGCTTTAATTTCCCGATCCCGTGGTGTCCCAACGGACTCAAGAACGTTTATCGTGCCTATGTATAGTTTATATTTCGGTACCGTTCGTAGGTTTATGAGTCTAATATATTAAATGTGTTGATTGGTATCCGTCGAACTACGGTGGTGAAGAAGTATAGAACCCCTTATTAGGAATATTCTTTAGTATGATGATGGATCACCAATCAGGTTTTGTTATATTCTTATCCCCATTCCCAAATGTTAATGTGGGCTTGCATGTGCTTGCTATAGTGTTATGTGTATGTGTTACCCCAATTCGTTGCCGATCGGTTGGTTAATCTGAGGCTGCGGTTCAGAACTGGGCTTGATGTCAGATTTGATACTCTTGGGCTGGGTCCACCCGCTTTGGTTGTCGATCAAACGTTCCTATATGAGCCGCGGTTCATACTTCCCTGGCTGCCAGTCGAATGACATTTTCTTGGGCGGTCCACTGTTTGGTTGCGATCAAACATTATGATGAGCTGCGGTTCATCGGTCGGTTGCGATCTGACCCCTCCGTGTTGCGATACGGGCAGGGTCTGCGGGGCCGTGTCAGAGCTATATGCGCTGACCCTCAAATGTATGGGCATGCGATTGGTCCTGTGGCGCCAAAATGTGGCTATGTGTTGAGATATGGATGAGTTGTGATTATGTATTTGGGGGGGGATGTGACTATGAGATCTATTGGGGATTGTTTATGTGGGGTTATGATTAATTAGTTGTATCTGCTTATCTGCCTTGCTGTTTGAACTGCATATGCTGTTATAACTGTTTGCTTGTGGTCTAGCCTTATCTGTCGAGTCATTCCGTTTTAAAGCTAGAGTTCTAGGATATATCTTCAATGCTCAAAAGGTTTTTCGTATATCTATAATAATCTATATGTATTGTATTTCAACGCGTTGTGTGGTTACCGCATCTCTCGCTGAACAGATATATTTGGCTTTCAGGCACAAAAGATTAAGGTTACTGGAAAGCGCTAGAACTGGAAGCGTAGAGTAGAATTAGTTTCCCTTTCGGCTGCGTGCCATGTTATGCATTTAACATTCCTGAAGGATATTAGTTAGTAAGCCTTGTGCACTGGTTTCTACTCAGGTGTGGCATAGACCCCGAACCTCTGTATTTACTTTGGGATTTATGAGAATTCTATCTTCTTTATGAAGTTTAAAGTCTCTAAAACAATCTGGGTGTTACATTGAATGTGCTATTGGAAAACAGATCGAATTGCACACAAAGCAGTAAAGAGGTAATCACCACTGAGAAGGTCTAGATCCTTGTTCCATATAGATCTATGGACAACAGGACAGAAAGGAAACCCATTGGAGAAGAGTATATATTTGTTTTGTGTAGATGACTTCTCTCCGATACAATTTGTTGGGTGTACTTTCCCTGAGAGAAAGACTGAAAGTCTTCCAAGGCGTTTAAGACCTGACTCGGGCATCAAGGATTCAGAAAGGAAAAGAATGGAGTTCATCATAAAGTTCAGATTAAAGGAGTGATCATGGAATGAATTTGAAACTCCTATATTCAGACTTCTGCTCCCGAGCCATGGTATATCACATGAGTTTCTTAGCCCCTAGAAGCTCACAGAATGGAGTGTGGAAAGAGGAATTCAACCTTACAGGAAAATGGCTAGGTTCAAGGGTGCTGCATGCCTCACATCTACCACAACGCATTCTGTTTACAGATTAAAGTAGGGTTCACGGCTACCTAGAGTGTCATATCCATTAATTAGGTCTATCTGGACCAAGCAGAAGCCAACAAAAAACACATATGAGATCTGCGAATTGTAGAACCAAATCTGAAGGTACGTTTCATGTGTTAGGCAAAAGTGTTAATGTATTAGCTGCAGAGAACAAAGAGGAAAGTTCGAACCCAAAAGCGATGAAAGTATTTTTCTTGGTTACCTCTCCGAACAGTCGAGCCTACAGAGTCTACAACAAGAAGAATCCACGCTCCTGTCATGGAGTCAGTAATATGTGGTTATTGATTGATAATCCAGAAGAATCAGTTGAACTCAATAGCAATAGAGTCTTCTCCAAAAGTATTCAAGGAGTGAAATAATGTCACAGTTTGTTAAGCACAAGAAGAGTCAGCTAAACAATGAAGAAAGCTCAGAACGGAGACAGAATCCCAAAATTGATGTTAGCCTAACCAGATATTAAACCATTAAACCCCCGGACTCAGAAAAATCATCCAAACTAATTGGGGTAACTTCAACACACACATACCTTTACAACACTAGAAAGCCATCATGCAACCACATTAATTCATTTTGGAAGGGTTGAAGGGAGAAGCCGTATAACACAAAATCCTATGCAGCTGAATCCTTTACGCACATACTAAGATTATTAGATGTCTATAGGGTGTTTCTCTTTACGTGCCTTATCCACCTTAGTCAAACGGGAATATGTTACCAAACAAAGGGGAAACTAAACCTTATCAATTATAAAAGCATGTAAGTGAAATATAGCTATGCCATTCCTCCAGAAAATAACAATTCTAAACGTGGAATACCCCAACGACGAAAGCCAGTACAAAACGTCTTGGC
>VALG01002937.1:0-14513 GCA_009835305.1 Ipomoea purpurea
CCATTTTTCATTATCCTCAAATGAAGGGGATAAGTAGTTGAACCACATATGAAGAACGCGAAGGACTTCAAGAGATATAGCAGTATAAAATACAATTCAAGATAGTCTCCTTCTTTAAAGACCGGTGTGGAGATATCCAGATCAGTTCGCATGCGGATTTACTCAAAATCCATATGACTGGAAACAACCCATAATCAGCGAACAAAAATTGATAATTGAGCTTTGATGTAGGAATGTTTTAAATATACAACTCAAGAAGAATTATCAAGTCATTCGATTTAGCTCAAGAAACCCTCTCGAATAGGTATTTTTGATTGTTCTCTGGTAAATCCCCTTGTTCTGCTGAATAAGGTGAGAGATTAATCCCTTATAAGTATGTCGATCCACAAAGACCTTTAACTGAATAATCTTCTTAAACATATACTCCGAACAACTTCTTGTTGGTTCAAGTCTTCACTTCAACGAGTATGATCATTTGAACAACTATCTAAATGTTAGTTCATACTCCTATCTATCCTAAAAATATGAGGATTGATACAACTATTAAACGAATACCTTTGTTTCCCATAAAAACTTCACTATATAGAGAGGTAAGAAGATATTCTTTGTAACATATTTTTCATTATCAACATGTTTCATTGGAGCAAATCGGTTCACAACTTTAAGGAGTTCAAAATTGAAAAGAAAATTTGTATTTATTTTTTTAATGTTTAAAATTGGAATGAAATTTAAACATTTGCTGTTCATTCTCAATATGTCTTATCGTGTGATTTTAAGATTCTATCTTTTCAATTCTTTTTCTATCCATTCCAATTCATTCTTTTAACATTCTTATTTGAAAACAAAAAAAAAAAAAAAAAAAAAAAAAAAAAAAAAAAATAAACACATGATGTGTTGGGCTATAATTTTTCCATTATGCTAGTTCCATGTTGAGCATAAAACCATTAATGTGTAATCAACTATCAGCTTAGGCTTTTAGTTATGAGGAGCATCATGCTTTCAATTTGGTATCAAGAGTCATACTAAAGGTGCGTGTTGAGCATATAGATTATTAATGTGCATCCAACTATCAGCTTAGGCGGGACGTGTTAGCAATAAACCCATTAATTGGTGCATTTCAACTATCAGCTTAGATTTTAGTTGAGATAGAGACATACTTTTCGATTGTTTCAAATCATTTGAATGATCTATTTTACCACCAATATTTGATAATGTATTTAAAGCCAAATTTTAGTATACTATAGTTTTTCCCCCTTTGAGATTATAAATGATGTATTGATAATGAGTGAGTTCAATAATACTGTATCACATATTTTATTCGTGAAAGGAGCTCAAAATCAATATAAAGTGTCATATGTGGTAAAAGTTATCAAATATGTTTAAATGATTGCATTGATTAAACTGTACTTTGAATAGACAATCTAAACCATTTTAAAGTATGATGACAGAATGCAAGATCATAGTATATTTTATATGAAAAATACTTGGTCTCCTTCAAAGAAAATTTCATCTTAAAATCTTTATAATGGGTGTTATACTCAAACCTGATGATCTCCACTAACTTGTTATAAAAAAATTAAGCCATCCAATAAAACATGACATTCGAGGAGATCATGAGCAAAATTTGAAAGGTGAGATAATATATTCATTTATAAGTAGCATAAATTATGATTTTGATTATAATATAATTTATCCAAAATGCACCATTCCTCACTGTTTGAATTAAGGTATGAGGTATTTTAAAACTAGTTTATATTTTAATTATGGTTATTTAGCTACTAAAATACAAGACGGGGTGTTCATTTAAAAGCACATATTTTTTTATATTGTGTGCTTTCTGAAAATCATGAGCTTAGATTTACTCAATATTTTAAACTTCGTAAATAGATCATATAATTTACTAGTTAAGCATCAAAATATGGGTGGTGGTGCAGTTGGCTAGCCGTAGGTCTCATACTTCTGAGTCAGAAACTCTCGACCTCCCTCTCACACCATTAATTTGACAGGCCAGCGCCAGCCCCCATGGTTTTATAGCACATCTAAAGTTCCCGAATTCTGATCAAAATATGTTCTACGAGTTCATATCCTTTTATTCCACACAACAAATCGTAATCTTATGTCGTCAAAAAAAAAAAAAAAAAAACCCTCATTATTAATGACATTAGAAATATTAAATAAATAATAACATTATACTCCGTATTTTTTAAAATATAAACAACTTCAATGTGGTTGTATTGGTTAATTTGTTAGTTATAGAAGTAATATAAATAAAAAACTAAGAGTTCTTATGGTCTAATGTGTACATAGTTGCTATCTATGTGAGATATGATCGAGTTTCAAGTCTTGGGAGGCATTAATAGTTGTATGTGTTGGTTTTTATCCCATATAAGTTAAATGAAGAGAATATTTGAATTTGTGATTTCTAATTTTACCTAGTATTAATTGTGGCATTGCGCAATCAAATAATATCAACACAAAAATTAAAATAATAAATACATAAGTATCAATTTTAAATAATTAATAAAAATAAAAATGAGTATTCAATATAATTCAAAATAAGTATTTCAATTTATAAATAGTAGTAAATATGTCTATTAATGTAGATAATAATAATTAAAAATAAAATTGATGTCCTAACTTATTTTTTGTTAAAAGTTTCATGATTATAATATGTTTACTGATGTTGTCGAATAGTAATTAAAGAGTAATGCAACTAAATTATAACATATGAATTTATAAGTTTTATTTGTGTATATAATTGAGATCTCAACTATTGTTATATGTAAATTATTTATCTTATAAACTCATTAATATTTTGGATTTTTTTTTCATATAAGATTGATTAGATAATGAAATTTTTGCATTTAAATTCTTAAAATATAAAGAAATTTTTTCAAATGCATAATAGATCAACTTGTAATAAGTAATAACATATACATTTTTTTTTTTTATATCTGTATGAAGGGGGACACCCAAAGGGAAAAGTAGTTTTACACCAAAGTATTTACATTTCGCCAAGAGGGAAGGCCAAGCATATCATCTTTCAAGCTCTCCCTAATCTCGTCTGGAGGGTCATTTAGCGATAGGAGACCATAGTCGTGGTTAATGGCCATCTTAGCTAATGCGTCCACAACGCAATTCTGTTCTCTGAAGATGTGGTTAATCTGCCAGAAGTCAAAATGATTAAGCTCCTGTCTGCACGCTAAAAGGATATTATGTGCAGCAGTACTAGAGGTTCTGGAGCTGCACAGAAAGTCCACGGCTTCGAATGAGTCGCTCTCTAGGTGGATTCTTTTGATACCTTGAGAGCGGGCGATTTGAATTCCTTTGAGAATTGCCCAAGCCTCGGCCTCAAAAGGTGTACATGTTCCTAACTTCACTAGGAATCCTGTTCTCCATGAGCCTATTGAGTCTCTGAAAATCCCGCCGCAGCTTGCAGCATGGGAGTCCATGGCGACTACTCCACCAATATTGAGCTTTAGGATATCATTTGGGAGCTTAGTCCAGCAGAGCATCTTCCATGCCAAGTCATTTGGGGGCAGTGTGCCTTTGGATCTTGCAAAGGAGCGACTGATTTCATTGGCTTGAGATGTGATTAAAGCAACTTTGGATTTCAAGGGTATGGAGGAACACTTGAATATGGCCTCATTTCGCCATTTCCATAGCCACCATAGGATAACTGCGTATGTAGAACTATCATTGCAAGGTTTTTTCCTGTTGCCTTTAGCCTTAAGTCCTTCATCCAGCCATTCCACCAAAGGGAGATGTCGTGATTGTTCCTAGAAATGCGGCATGCAGGCTTTCCAGACTTCCTCTGCAACTGGGTAGAATCTAAGAATATGGTTAGTATCCTCTATAGTCGTTCCGCAGTGCCAACAGTTCTCGTCATCTGTAAAGCCACGTCTTTTGCGGTTCTGGTTTGACATGATTCTATCGTGTCTAACAAGCCATAGAAAGGTGCATATGCGATTCGAGACCTTGAGCTTCTAGATATTGTTCCACTTTGCCGCGTCTGTTGTGTCCGATGTGTCCATTGCAGTCGCATACGTTGTGCTTACCGAGAGCTGGCCATTGGTCTCTTTACACCAAATAATTCGATCAGCTGCGTTAGGATCTTCATTGAGGATGACAGTAGCGAGCTTGCTCAGGGTTGTGGCTGGTAGAAGACTGTCTAGCATGTCCCATCTCCAGCCTTCGCACGAGATCTAATAGTTAGCCACAACGTTGTTTAGAATAGAGGGGGCAATATGTCTAATTGTCTCGGCACGCAGCGGAGAGTCTTCGAGCCAAATGTCCGTCCAGAAGTGGGCAGTCCTGCCATTACCTATGAGCCATTTGATGCCCCCTTGAAGTATGGGCAGTGCTTTGAGGATCCCTCTCCAAGCATTAGAATTGGTGTATCTCGGTTGCCAAGAGGATAGATCTGCAGGAATGATTCTGTATTTTGCTTTGAAAATTCTGACCCAAAGCCAGTCTTCGTCGTAGAACAGTCTCCACGCGAGTTTAGCAAGGAAAGCCAGGTTCATTTTCCTGAGGTTTTTGATACCCAAACCACCATTGGCTTTACTGTCCGTCACCACTTCCCATTTCACTAGATGACATCTTTTTTCGCCCTCCTTACTGCCCCAAATAAAAGCTCGGATGTGTCTGTCAATGGCTTCAATTGCTCCTGCTGGTAGTAATGTGGATTGCATGGTAAAATATGGAATAGCCGATAACACAGATTGCGCTAATACATGGCGACCGGCAAGAGATAGGGATTTGGATTTCTAACCTGCAAGTCTAGCCTGTATTTTTTCCAATAAATCATTGAATGTCCCGTTGTTCATCCTACCATGAAATTAGGGCAGCCCTAGGTATCTTCCCAAGTCAGCAACTTTGGTGATGCCCAAGACTTGTTCAATTTCTCCCTGGATCGCAGGGCTTGTGATTTTGGAGAAGTACACAGGCGACTTTTGTAGACTTATGCTTTGGCCAGAGCTTGAACAGAAAGCGTCAAGGCATCTTTTCATCTCCAAGGCCTGGCTAGTGGTGGCTTCCCCAAAGAATACCAAGTCATCTGCAAAGAACAAGTGCGTAATATTAGGAGCCTCCTCAGACAGTTTAATGCCTTTCCAGTGACCATTATTAACAGAATTTAACACAATGTGACTTAATCTTTCGATGCATAGGACGAATAAAAAGGGGGGATATGGGATCTCCCTGTCTAATTCTGCTTTCCGGGGAGAGCCAATCAGTTTGGTGCCCGTCCCATATGATCGCCAAGCGTGGTGTTGAAACGCAGTGCATGATGTTTCTGACCCAAGAGTGGTTAAGCCCGATGTCCTGTAGAGTGTCTTCTATAAATTTCCAGGATAATTTGTCATATGCCTTTTCCAAATCCACCTTAAGGATCATCCATCCCATTTTTCCTTTCTTGTTAGTGAAGGAATGTAGTAATTCTTGGTAGGCTAGGATATTGTCTGTGATTTGTCGACCATGGATGAAACTAGTTTGGTGTGGACCAACAAGTTTCCTGGAAATTGACTTGAGCCGTAAAGACATGATTTTTGTGGTCAATTTGTAGACGACATTGCATAAGCCAATGGGATGAAACTGACTAACATACTCCGGTTTATGCACCTTGGGAATAAGGGAAATAAACGTGTCATTGTAGCCTGCGGGAAAAAAACCACAATCAAATTTTTTGTTTTGGTAAATTGAAACAGGGATTCGCCAATGGTAGGCCAGCTCTTTTGGTAGAAATCAGCGGTAAAGCCGTCGGGGCCTGGTGCCTTGCAAGATGCCATTTCAAAAAGAGATGCTTTGACTTCCTCTAGGGTGATTGGTGCATATACTGGGTCCCAATCTGTATCAGAAAGTGGGGGGAAAAAACCATATTGCAAATTGTGAGTGTCAGCTCTATTAGTTTCTAAGAATAAAGTTCTAAAGTACTCATAAATGTGTTTTCTGATTGCGTTTTCCTCCAACAGGGCTGTGCCATCCTCTTTTTTCAAACATTCGACTTTGTTCTTGCTTCTTCGGATTGAGGTCGCCAGTTGATAAAACTGAGTGTTCCTATCCCCCGAGTTGATCCAATCCTCCCTTGATCTCTGAAACCATATAAGCTCTTCTTGGTATAGCGTTTCCTCAAGCTCTTTCCGAAGTCTGCGTTCTAGTCTAATCAAATCAGTCCTAACTGCTTCTGATAGGTTCCGCTGGACACCCTCCAATCTTGCTAATAGGCGTTGCTTCCTCTGAAAGACATTCCCAAAGGTGGATTTGTTCCATGCCGTAAGGACTTGAGCCATGGCTGCAGTGTTTGTTGCTAGGTCCCGGTCATTTTTCCAAGAAGATTGAACAACAGCTTGAAAGGTGCGATGTGACGTCCAGGCCATGTTAAATTTAAAACTGCTGGGAGCCGCATGAAAGGTGTTTCCAAGTGTCGAGAGGAGTAGGGGCGAATGATCGGATCTAATCATGGGCAGGTGAGATATACATGCATCAGGAAACCGCAACCTCCATTCAGCATTGCTTAGTCCACGATCTAAGCGAGCTCCTTTAAAGGAAGGGGAGTTTATTCCTCTCATCCATGTGTATGACGATCCCGAAAAGCCAATGTCCACCAAACCTTCTCTGTATATCCAATTGTTGAATGCTGTACATCTAGAGGAGGAAAATGTTTCTGGATTACTAACTTCGCTTTGGTCGATTACAGAATTGAAATCGCCAAGGTCCCTGGGGCTCAAAGACAAGTCTTGATAAGTCTGTAAAAAGTTTCCTTCTTAAGGCCAAGTTTGGGCTAGCATATACTGCTGACATTAGCCAAGGTGGTGATCCTTCCTCATGAACCTGAAATGAAACGAATTGAGGGTGTGTGTATAAAATCTCAATTGAGAGTGGTTCCTTCCAAAGCAACCATATACCACTCGAAAATCCTACTGCTTCTACTCTGCACCAGTCATTAAAACCAAAAGATGAGCAAATTTCATTGGCCTACACTCTTGAGACTTTTGGCTCAAAAAGGCAAACCAACAAAGGTTTATGAATATACAAAAAATATTTTAGGGTGCGCCTGAACAATGCCGAAGCAACACCCTGGCAATTCCAAGAGAGAATAAACATAAAAACAATAGAGGAAAACCAGTGAGGCGCCTAAGGACGCTGGCTGGTATCCACTCCACAAACCACAGGGTCAATCAGACCAAAATCCTCCTGCATAACCTCGGTATGTTGCATTTCCAGCTCCGAGGTGTTGCCAATGTCAGGAGGAACCTCTTTGAATGTGTTTTCAAAGTCCGCAAGCATGAGGGAGGCTTGACAATCATCCATCTGTTGAACTATATGAGTGGAAACGATTCTTCCCCCATTAGAGCCTCTGACGAGAGTGTGTTCCTGTTCTGCCGCTGCTCTATTGGGAAGTTGGTTTCTACCTCCTCTGTCTCTTTGGGCTCCTCGGAGGGGAGAAGGAGAACGGTTACGAACCACCGGTGGTCCCACTGGTCTGGGGATCACCTCAGGATCCCTTGGTACAATGCGTTGATGTCCTCCGCGGTATGTTGTCCTGATTCTTGGTAGGTTCCTAGGCTGTTGATTTACTTCTATGGGAGCGATTGGAGCCACATGGCGTGCGGCTTCTTTTGCCTCTTCAAGGCCATCCAAAGGCGCAAAGCGAGATGGGGAGACAACTTCAGTAGGCTGATAAGGGGCGTTACCTGTAGGATTCTGCTGTCTTAGATTCCGTTAATCCATGGCCGATGGGTTTGTGCGTTTATTCTGGAATCTTCTTTCCTTTCTAGTGACCAACATCCATGCCCCATACTTTTCTTTGTGTTTCTGGACTGGAGGGGCAGGAGGTAGCATATCACCTGTGGCAGGTGGATTATCCCCAGCAGAGGAAGATGGAAGAACATCTTTGCCGCAAAGATCCATTCGATACCCATAAGTGCCACATTTGAAGCAAATTTTATGGATACCCTCAAATTCAATCGGCCATTCCGTCATGTGAATCACGAAGTTGGACAAGAGTGGCTTGGTGATATCCAGTTCAACCATACCCTTGCAAACTTACCCTTCGCAGCTAGGCCAGTCGTAACATCTATCTTGATCGGCTTACCAATTGATTTTCCGATTTTCTTTAGAAACTCCTCATCAAAGTATTCAATTGGGAGGGAAGGGAATCGTATCCAAGCCAAAATCTTGTCTGTTCTGCCACACCTTGGATCAAAATTTGGCCTCCATTCTTGGGTAACCAGATAATGGTCTAGGACCATCCATGGACCACCAAACTTTACCGCATCTCGGAAAGCGTTTCGAACTTCGCTATGTAATAATCATTGGTGAGTGCAATTAGGTCGAAGCTTGCTTTTGTCTTCCACATTCTTTGTAATCGTTGGAGCAGAAAGGAGTATCCAACAGTCCTACCCAGAACGCGCAAAATAAGAAGACCTGCGCCAAGGCCGACGAAGTCTTCTTTTTTCATCTTTCGTAACCTTGATAACCGGATACTCAAAGGAGTCCTCCATAGTGTCATCATCAGAATCTTCCGCTTTTTCAGTTACTTGTGTCAGTACTGTGACACCCAAAAAATTCATACTCCAAACCATGAATTAATTTAGTAATTAATTCTATTTCTTTTGAGGAATTGATTCCGAAAATCCTGATTTTTGATACTCAAGGACTAGAATTTGATTAGTCAATCTTTAAGTGGTGTTGTACCTTGTGTTTTGAGAGGAGTTCCCTTGTTCCTTACACTTTTGAGAGAGTTATTAAGGGTAACCTTGTCTTTTCACCATGAGCTAGTTCTTGTACCTAAACCTTAAAAACTTTTCATTTCATCCCTTACAATTCCTAGAAAATATCTCATCTTCTCTCTAGAAAACAAGAGTACTTGTTCTTCAAGCCAAAAGAAGCCTTTGTCAAGATTCCAAGTTTTGCTTCCAAGATTCAATCTTTCGTCTATATTGGCATCTAGAAGGGTAAGATCTAAGCTTGTCTAGTCTTTTTGGTTCCTTCTTAGTTTCTTTTTGTTTAAGGTTGGACCTTTTATGATCTTTTTGTTTGATCTTGAAGTGGGTTTGGCTAGTGAGCTTAGTAGAGAGCTTGTTGTGGTGTAAGAAGAGTTTTTTGTCTTCAAGAGGAACCCATGCTCTACAAAACCTATTTTGCTTACCTATATCTGATTTCTTTGGCTTCTACATGTTTTGTTATGAAATGTGAGAGTTTATGAATTTATCTTGTGATATTGCATATCTAGAGCTTGTGTTTAGGTTTCCTTTGTGCCATTGCTTTGGCATATTCCTTGGTTCAAGTCATTTTGTTGTGCTTGGTGAGATTTGACATGTTTTGGACTTGAATTTGTTTTTGGGAGGAGAAATCCCCGAAGGGATTTATTGTGGTACAGGGACGTACCCGCGGGGCGGGCACCACCCGCCGGCCTACCCGCGGGGAACGTAGCCTGTGGGTTGTGTACCCGCGGGTGGGACCACGGGTGGGCACTACCTGTGGGTCACCCGCGAGGACACGTTGGTGTTCGATCGGAATTTGTTCCCGTGATTTGTTTGTCTCGGTATTTGATCTTTTGGCTTCCCGATGTTCTTTTGTGGAACTATTTGAGTGTCTTCTTGATGTTTCGTAGGTCTAGAGCTTCTTCATAGGTATCCATGTAGGATCTTTAGTGTTGTGAATTGTGCTAAGTGTTCAACATTGTGTTCATTGAACTGTGTGGTGTCTTGTGAGATTCCTCGGAACTATCTTGAGTTTCCTCTTTGTTTGAGCTTGCTAGTTATTATTCTAATGCTAGCGTCGTTGTGTTGTTGGGTGGTGACCCTTTTCTTGTGAGTATGTTTTCGTACCTTTTCTTGCAATCCGTTTGATTGTTTCGAGTGAGTTGTGTGCGTGTGTAGCTCTACCATGGGATTGCAACGATTGTGGTATGCGGAACGCTAGTCACCAAGGTATTGCAGCGGTCCTCGTGGTGGCCGTGACGTAATTCATAGAGGTGGCAGAGTCCACCGTGTTTGGGGAGAATAACATTGTGTTATCCGGGCCATGTGTTGCCAGGAATTGGTGGGTTTCGTTGGTGGTCTATAGGGTGGGGAAGACGGTCCCCGGGGATAAAGGTTTGGACTTGGCTTACAGGGTTTTCCGGAGGTATGGGTGGCACAGAAGGTAAAGGATGGGGTACCATAAGGTTGGACATGGCATAAGGAAGGCATATCACTCGTGATGGGTGATGTCACGAGGGCTTGTGAAGCCGGTGTTGGTGAGTTTCTCTTCTCTCGTGACGTGTGTAGTCACGGAGGCTGTGTGTTTTGGCATGTGTTGCCGTTGCGTGAGTCTTTATCGGTTGTGTGTGGTTGTCCTTTGTGGTTGGGATGTGTTCCCGGTGTTTTCCTTGTGAGTGGTGAGTCTTGTGTTGTCTTGTGATCTTGGTTTTTAACTTATATATATGTATTACCGTTTCGAAAATGGTTTTCATATTATATATCATACCTAATTTATGATACTTAACGGTATTGGTGGGTCACCAGATTATTCGCCTGACAGGGCGGTCGCAGCGATGTTCTATTTTTGTATCTTTTAGGTTGTTGAATGCGATGTTAAGAGCCGGTAGCATTAGCACCTTTTTTTCTTTAGACAGTGGTTTTGTGGCCTGCGTGCCCATGTTTTAGCTGGTTGTAGATGTTGATGTTTTGGGATTGTAGTTAACTTTGCCGATTGTCGCCTTAGCGTAATGCAAGTGTGGTTACGTGGCATAACACCCGGTTTTGGATTCTTATATCCAAGTTTCTTTTTATCTTCCGTTGTGGCTAAGTTTTGTGCTTGATCTGGCAAGTGTTAAAGACTTGTCTTTAAGTCGTATGTTTTGGCGGGTGTTACAGTTGGTACAGAGCCTAGGTTTAGAGCCTAGGAAGAGTTAATCTAGACTTTCTATAGTGTTTTAAGTGGTGTCTTGAGACTCTAAGCGACCTTAAAGAGCTAAGTGCTACGGCTTAGACGCTAGGTTGCGCGGTGCAGGATGTGTGTTGCTTTCTGTTTTCCTTATTGGCCTTTGATTTTTGTGTAACCTTGTTGTTGTAGCAGCTGTGCGATGCTCCCGCTCGCGCGCCACCCCAGAGAACTCCGCCATGCAGCAGCTTTGCCAGATCTCATCAGTTGATCGCAGCATGCACGTTCTCATTCAGTGAAGCTCTGTTGAACAATCAAGCTGTACCACCTCCGCCTCCGGTTGGGCCACCGTGGACGTGGGTCGTTTAGATGTCCGGGCATCGCCGCCTTCTCTTTGGCTGGTGAAGAAAGACCCTGTTAGTCCGTGAAGAGTGGCTACGGGCGTTTGATAAGATTTCACAGTGGTGGGTTTTGTCCTGAAGGAGAGGAGAGTAGAACTGGCAACGTTCTATTTCTGTCAAGAACTTATTGTGGTGGTTTCACGAGAGTATCGGCCTTTCTGAAGAGCCTGGGGTTTATTGGACCGAGCTCAAGGACAATGATGCGCGAAAGGTTCTACCTGGCGCAATGTGCGAGCCGCTATGTTGATGAGTTTTCTTCATCTGCAACAAGGCCTTTATCTGGTGGTGGAGTACCACAAGAGTTCCTAGAGCTAAGCGCGTTCCGCAACGGATGGTGTGCACTACAGAGCTTGCAAAGTTGAGCGTTTCGTTGCCCGGTCTGATTATGAGGCACGAAAGCGTTGACGGTGAGTAGACCAGTCCCTCAAGGATGCGTATCTGTGTGCGCGGATCTGTTACGTGTTCAGCAGCTTCAGTCGCTTTGAGTTGGCTAGGAAGAGAGTTGAGAGTGGTTGGGGTTCTTTTGCTTTCAGAGTCCCGTCAGAGTTTTCCGCTAGAGTTGTGTCTTCTTCTTCTCAAGGGCCCGTTAGGGATGGGCCTACCGGTTCAAGCTAAGGTCGGTTGTTGCCGCAAGTGTGGGAAGGTGCACCCGGGTCCAGTTTTTTGCTTTGGCCAGTCGTTTTAAAGTGTTTTCGTGTGGGGTTGTTGGTCATAGAGTTTTGCGGGAGTGTCCTCAGCTTGTCGGTCAGAAGTGTTGCCGCCACCCCCGGGAGTAGGAAGAGCACAGGGAGGGAGTTCGAGTCGGGAGCTGTTGGAGCTAGGCGCCGGGGAGGAGTTTGGTGGAGGTGAGGTTTTCGTGATGGCGCGTTCGCAGGCGGAGTCCGGAGGGTTTGGTGGGGAGGAGCATGACGGCAGGTAGCCTTGTACCCTTGGTTTTTGAGCCTATCCTTTGTTTTTCCGAGAGTGTTTCTGTTCTTGGTTGTATTTGGGTGTTTCTCGTGTAGATTAATCTTGTGCTTAGCCAATTCTTTCACCTTTGGCCTTAGCAATTCTTTCACTTATGCACTTGGTTGTTCTATAACAATTCCTTGTGTTTTTTCCTAAATTCTTTTCACTTTGCACTTAGCCCAATTATTTCAACCTTTGCACTTGGGTTGTTCTTATAACAATTCCTTGTGTTTTTCCTAAATTTTCCAAGTATTCTTTGATTTGGAAAAATAGCCTAACCCTACCCAAAAATTTTCCCTTGTGTAGCCTAATGTTTTTTGTAGCCTTTGAGTTTCGAAACTTAGCCAATTTTTTTTCTACCCAACTCTAAAACCACTTGAGCTAATTATCTTTCTTGGCACTTAAAACCATTTAAATTCCTTTTAAGCATTGAATCACCTCTTTGTTCAAATCCCAATTTAATCATCTTTTCCCAATCTCACCAAATCCCTAGTTTTTCCCAAAATTCTCTTCTTCTTTCTCCCTACCCGTGAGCTACTTGAACCACCCCACCCCGTCGCACCGCCACCTGCCCGTCCGTGCACCGCTGTAGCTTCGCCGCGTCGTCGCGGAGTCCCCGCGCCGTCGCCTCGTCGCGTAACGTGTCGTCGTGAGCAGCGAGAGAGAGAGAGAGAGAGAGCCCGAGAGAGAGAGAGAGAGTGCAGCGAGAGAGAGAGAGAGCCGTGAGTGTTGTGGAAGAAGGAGTTGTGGGCTTTTGTTTGTTGAGCTTTGGATCATCTTTCACCATGCCTAGAAGGTCAAGTTTGGCTAGAAAAGCGTAATGGGTGGATACCACTACCTTGTGCTTGAAGGTAAAGCTTTTGATCCGGAATCTTTTTCAAGTTCTTTGTTGGATTTGCTTAAGTTCAAGTTTTGTTGGATGGTTTTCTCGCCATAAGAGGGCCGAGACTTACCCGGTCTGGTGAAAGAGTTTTACCGTCACATGGTTGTGACAAAGGAAGGGTGAAAGGCTTGAGATCACCTCTAAGGTGAGAGGTGTGAAGGTTGTGGTTGTCTGAGAAGAGGTAGCTCAGTTTGTTGGAGTTTGTCGGCTACTGGGAGTGGCTCAGTACAGTGGTCATTCTTGGATTAGTACGGATACCATGGGGTACCGTGACTAATTTGAGCTATCTGTTTTGGCCGTACGAGTGGTTTCACTCAAGCTTCTAGGCCGGAAGAAGTGGTTGTCTGCGAACAAAGGATCTTAGTTATGTTGGTGTCAGATTGCTTGTTGCCAATAACATACAAGAGCAGTTTGTTGGGTAAGTTGGAGTGTACCTTTGCTTTCTGTCTGAAGAATATGCTTAAGTTCAATCTGCCTGCTTGATGATGCAACACATGGTGTTTTGCCGGGATCACAACGGAAGAGTTTGCCGTATGGGATGGTGCTAAGTTGGATCTTGGTTAAGAAAGGTGTTAGTGTGGTGGTTGTCTCCTGAGGCTAATGGGAGAAGATGGTGTTGGATACCGCAATCTCCGGAGTTGTAATCTTTTTCAGTTGGATAGTGGTAGTACATCCGCTTGAAGAGGTTGCTAGAAGACTGTTGAGAGAGTCAAGTTAGCTGTGAGCTTGGGGATCCATGCTAGGAAGTTTGAGCCTTGCAGTCCAGAGGTTTGGGGTGGTGGATGGAAGAAGTTGAGGAGAAGGCGATCAGGAAGAAGAAGAAGGAGCACCACAGAGACCGCTGAAAGCTGAAGTAAGTGATCAGACAGTTGAGGAAGTCGAAGAAGGAGAGAAAGTTCGCACCAAAGAGAGATCAGGATGTCGCTTCTTTGCTTCGTCAGCAGAACAGTTTGATCGCCGAGGGCTTTGCGTTTGTGAGGGTCGCAAGTTCTTGCCGCAGTGCAATCAGAGGTTAGATCGGTTCTGAAGCTAGTTCTAGTCTCAGAGTTGAAGCCGAAGGGGAAGAGTCTGAAGAGGCCGAAGAGTCAGCGAGGGAAGAGTTCTAGTGGTGTTGTGGTAACCCCGTTTCCGTTTTTCTTTGTTGTTTCTTAGCCTTTGTGGCTGGTGTTTGGGTTGTTGTGTGTTTTGGGTGTGTTGCTTGCTATTGCTTGTGTGCCTTGTTTGCTTAGCTAGTTTGCTAGTGGTTTTGAGTTAGTTGTTTTGTCTTTGGTTGTTGTTTATTAGCGCTTGTTAGTTGGTGTTTGGGTTAGTGGCTTGAGTTCTTGGTTATACTTAGAAGCTTGGTTGTTGTGTTTTAGGTTAGAGTTCTTGATGCCAATCTATCCGTTTTGTTGATCTTCTTGCCAACTTCT
>VALG01002940.1:0-10748 GCA_009835305.1 Ipomoea purpurea
TGAGAAGGGGAGAAGTGATATACAGAATTAAAATGCCATTATATTGTGTAGTAATAATGATAATATATCTAGGGCAAAAATGACTTTTTTTCCCCTTTCCTTGAATTTACAATTCATTATGGGGCGAGTTATGAATCCCAATTCCACAAAAGGATGGAATTGAAATTCCTTCAAACCAAACAATGTATTTCTGCAGCAAAGAAAAAAAACATCGCAATTGAATTGCAACTAACCTCTACCAAACACCTCATAAATGTGTAATATGTTAATACTGAATGTGCAAACCTGTAAAATTATGAGAAATGCAGATTTTAGTGTTCAAGTTTGCATTAGTAAAGTTGGTAATAATTACGAAAATGTCACCGCATTATTATTATATTATTATTATATTATTATTATTATTATTATTATTATATTATTATTATTATTTATTATTATTATTATTATTAAAACTTGATCGGACTCATTCAATTTTTCATGTGTAAGGCTGAAATTGATTATTAATTTTTTCTTAAAGACTTCTCATATGATCCAATTATATACTACTTTTTGGCCTTTATACTACTTATTATGCAATTTACATGCAAAACTAGCTATAATTGAAATTCTTAGCAATTATAACTTTTTTCTTGCTTAATGCCCTCCTTACAATTAGGGGTGTTAGCGAACAAAGCTTTCGGTAAACTCGTGTTCATATTCGGTAAGCGTTTGTTTATTAAGGTAAACGAACATAAACAAACAAAATTTAGAGCTCAGTTTATAAACGGACAAATTAAAGTTGATCCCACAAAGCTCCAAACCCAAAAATGATGGAAATCATGATGGTCATGGCTACTTTGATGCAGGTCAGAGTATGTGTATAACTGTAAGTTTCCGCTTCGGATGATATGATGTTGCTCAATGCAATTTGAAATGACTAGAGATGATCGGATTGAGAAGCTTTTATATATTAGATTCATCCTCCCTTGCAGAGCAATTTTTTTTTCTCTCTCTTACCTTCTCTCCTCTAAAATCTCATAAAATGCACTGATATGCATGCTCTAAGCTATCCTATTGTTTGCCACGCAGCTAGCTAGTGAAGCATAGGAGCCTAATCCATCCAAAATTAGATAGATAGATGCTTTTTTTTTTTTTTTTTTTTTTTTTTTTTTTTTTCTTTGGAATGAAAAAACGTAAAAAAGAAGTCACATGGTGTGTTGAGATGAGTATGGGTTCAAATGACTTTCTACCACTCTTATAATTTCATCACTTACATGCCCACCCCCCTAATTGACATTTTAATAACCCACAATCACTACATCGCAAATATCTACTATATTAATAAAAGATAATAATTAGGTTTATAACCAGAATTTAAAAAATATCCGTCTAATTATTTGATGAAATTAATAATTCAAATTATTTTGATTTAGTATTTTTTTTCTACTTGACCTTCTATTATATTATTTTCTTCCCTTAAATACCCCTCACTCCGTTAGTATAAATTTTTAGTAACGAAATATTCTGTTAATTATTTATTATTTTTACGAATAAGGGTCAAATAGGCCACTTGAAGTACACACTAAAGTGCAATTGGCCATCGAACTCAAAAATAATGCAATTGGGTCCCAGAACTACACAAAATCATGCAATTAGGTCCAAAATGACTGTTTACTTGAAATGCAGGTTACCAATTTTAAAAATAATTTATAAATATATTTTAAAATAAAATAATTAATTAAATTATAATTAAAAAAAAAAACTGCAGGGCGGGGCAATTTGGGTTACGCATCTCTGCACTCACAAGCAAACCGACGAACAGTTTGCGTGCAAGACGATCGCAAAGCGGAAACTGGTGAACAAGGAGGACATCGAGGATGTGAGGCAGGAGGTGCAGATAATGCACCACTTGACGGGGCAGCCGAACGTGGTGGAGCTCAAGGGCGCCTACGAGGACAAGCAGTCGGTGCACCTCGTCATGGAGCTCGCGCCGGCGGAGAGCTGTTCGATCGAATTATCGCCAAGGGACACTACACGGAACGCGTCGCCGCGTCTCTACTCAGAACCATCGTCCAAATCGTGCATACCTACCATTACGTGGGCGCATCCACAGAGATCTTAAGCATGAGAATTTCCTCCTCTTGAGGCAAAGAAGAGAATTCTCCTCTCAAGGCTACAGATTTTGGTCTTTCAGTCTTCTACAACCAAGGTTACTTCAAAAAAATAAAAAAAAAATAAAACTAAAGACTGCCGGAGACCGGCAGTCTTTCGTCTCCATGCCAGAGACGAAAGCTTCGTCTCCGGCCATGGAGACGAAGAGCCTTCGTCTCTATGGCCAGGAGACGAAGGCTTCGTTTCCATGGCCGGAGACGAAGCTTTCGTCTCCGGCCATGGAGACGAAACCTGCCGGAGACGATTCGTCTTCAGCAGTTCTAGTTTTTTTTTTTTTTTTTTTTTTTTTTTTTTTTTTTAAATTTAATTAATTATTTTATTCAAAATTATATTAAAAAATTATTTTTTAAAATGGGTAACCGCCACGTCAGCACAATTTCAGGTCAACAGGTCATTTTAGACCTAATTGCATGATTTTGTGTAGTTTAGGGACCCAATTGCATTATTTTTGAGTTCGATGGCCTAATTGCAATTTGGTGTGCAGTTCAGTGGCCTATTTGACCCTTATTCCTTAGTTTTAACTTACTCATTGATTTCTTTTGTATAGTATTATGGGGAAAACATTAGAAGTTGGGCAAATTCATGGTCCATTTAAAAAATTCATCGAATCTAAGGGCATTTGTGTGCAATACACAATGCCAAGCACACCACAACAAAATGGTGTGAGAGAACGAGAAATCGTACTCTAAAGGAAATGATTAGGAATATTTAGGTCCAAACTCCATCCCAATCAGAACTCGCCTTCAAACACTGATTTTTTAAAAAAAAACGTGATGACATTTTCGTAAATAATTGAGCATCGAAGTGCAAGTAAAATGTATTACAAGTGCAAGTAGCAGTTTCATATAGTGTACCTCAGTGCAAGTAAAATGTTTTACAAGTGCATGTAAAATGTATTACATGTGCAAGTAAAATTTTCACTGAGTATCAATACTAAGTGCACCTAACGTTATAACTAGGTGCACCTAACGTTTAACTAGGTGCACCTAAGGTGAACGAATGTTAACAAGGTAAATTACTTACATTTGTAAGTGAAAATAGGTGCACTTGTAAATGATTTTACTTGCATTTTTTAATTGCAAAGGTGCACCAGTTACTAATTACTTGCACCGGTAACACATTTACTTGCACCAAAGTTCAAGTTATTTACGAAAATGCCACCGCATTGTGTTTTTAAAGTTACACTTGATTCGTTAATCTGGACACGTTGACAATTGTGAGTGATTCTTATTGCTCTCTTGGGTGATTGTTCTCACCTGAGCGCGCCCTATATATATATATAATATATATATATATATATATTATATATATATATATATATATATATATATATACACACACACACACACTACAAAAAAAGCGCCTATATAGCGACGAAAAATTTCCTTTGCTAATGTAGCGACGCAAAAACGATATTTTAGCGACAGATTTTAATTTTTTGAGTAAATTTTGCCGCAAAATATAGCGCTAAATTAGCGACAGATTATTCGCGAGCTAACTCCAAAAATTGTAAAAAATCAAACGTTGACTGCTGGGAAACTCTGATCGCTCTTGTTGCTCAGCTTTTTCCAGAGTTTCCTGCTGTTGAGCTACTAAAATAGATAACATCCTTATGAAATCAGTCAACGTTTGATCGAACTTGGTTATATTAATTCATTAATTAATACTGTAAAATATAACCATAATTACATCACTAATAAGTAATTGAGTTTTACCATGAGCAAATTGGTATTCGATTGTTTTTGTTTCCTCTTCCCACGCTTTCCACCTTCTCATCTAAAAATCGTCAATAAGAAGTAAATTTTAAATATATATATTTTTTATTTCTTTTTAAATGACAATTTAGGTAAAATTTTAGTATCTATCAATATTATAAAAAAATTGATCGATAATCTTATGGGATGGAATTACCTTGGCACTCCCTAAGACCAAAGTGGTAATGCAATAGAAAACGTGAAAAACAGCCAAAACGAAGATGAAAATGTGCAATTGATGGATACCATCGGCGGAGATGAGAGGCACTTTTCCCTGAAGAGAGAGATAAGTGAATAAAGATAATTATAAATAAATAAAATAATTAAAGAGGAAGTAGTTATGAACAGATACTACATTATAACAGGGTCAGTAGTACTCAATAAATAAATAAATAAATAATAATATTGGTCAGAGGGGGGTGTGCATGCCTTGGCAGCGCATTTGTCACTACCAGCAGCCGCCAGAACACGCCGCACTCCTCCTTGGGCGGCGAGAAGTCTCCGGCGGCTGTTTTCCTCGGACGACAATTCCCAGTGTTCAGACGACGACGGTTCCAACTTTTCAGCTTCTCCCTTCTTCTTGCATGGATGCCACGAGTCTCCGACGGTTGCGGGATGCAAATGTTGGAAATTGGCCTCTTGCAATACCGTCAGCAGCAACGATATAAATCCCAGCAGCATAAGCTCTGCATAACCCATCATATATCCCCAATTTATTAAAATAATAGAATTAAAATTTTATTTTTTCTATACACCTAAATTAAAGTATATATATATATGGAATAATAAATATTCCAACACAACAAGCACGAGAAAATCCAGGGCCATCAATAAATTTCTTTTGAAGAGTACCACTGCGGTTGCACCAATGATGCCAATAACCAATAAATGTGGAATAACACCCCTAAGGTAGCGTACATAATCTGCAACAAAATAGGGGGCGGGTCTCAAAAAAATAAAAAGAATTAAAAATTAAGTAGAGAGTTGAAACTTAAATATACCCACTGTCAGCAACAGATGGAGGAGGAGGAGGGAGAAGCATATAGCAGCTCTTTCTGCGTCATCATGATGCTGCCCGTAGGAGAAAATCGGACTAATTTATTATAATAAGAAATAGAAAATGCTCAAACGGTGAAATTCATGTAATTCCACAACCATCTATCAAAGTTTGGAGTTTGTGTAGAGATATATTATATATATTTTCCCTGAGGATACCACAGTTCTTCAGCTAGCACTGATAGATGGGCCAACTCGAGAGGGTGAACACAGTTGATCCCACAAATTAAATCTCCAAATTAAACCCAAGAAAAATGTTGGTAAGGGGCCGGGGGGTTTAACTTGTAGGAAGAGAGAGGGGAATAACTTCTCCTATCAAACAGAGAGCGAGGATGCTGATTACTCATTGTAACTTGAAGATATATGGCTAGATATGAGCTTTTATAGATTTAGAAAGATTCCGTCTCCCTTGCAAAATCGACCATGAAACCACAAAAAAATAACAATAAAAATAATAAATAAGGGATCTACACTTCAGCGGGTATAGAGCTTCTATTTTGCAACCTCGGGTTGGAAAAAGTAACATAAATTGAAATTTTAAAGGGTAGTTTTAAAGTATTAATTTGGGAGCGTTATGCAGCACACGGTTGCACGGCATAATTTGCGATTAATATGAGTGCAGTTTATTTTTATTTGGGTTGAGTTAAAAAATATATTTGAATTCTGTAACTGGAATGATGATTTGATATATTATACATTTAAATAAAAATGGATGAATGTGAAATTTATTTTTAAAGTGTATATTTTGAGTTGAGAAAAACATGAAGCTTTGAGATGCTTTAAGTAGCATTAGTCCTATGTAAAAAAAATATGTGAGTTTGCCTTTGTATATATACAATCTAACTTTTGTAAAGTAACTATAGTCCTTTAAATAAATAAAGGCTAAGATCTTAAATTCACAGTAGTCCAACTAAAAATAAAAGTACAAAGACCTCCATTTATCAAAACCTCCATTTCCAACTTAAAGTATATAGACCTTTTCATTTTTTAATTTCAACTAAAATAATTAATATATTTACAGTAAATAATAGTGAATTTTTTATTATTTATTTTTAAAAAATTATTTGTAATAAATTCATAAATAAATTATTAACACTTTCACTTAAAAATTTATAAAAATACTAAGATTAAGTTATGTATAATTATGTCAAAAACTTGTGTGAGACAGTCTTACAAATTATGATCCATGAGACGGGTCGGGTCAAGATTAAATGTAATACATATACTATAAAATATAATACTAATGGGTAACACTTGTGTGAGACAGTCTCACGGGTCTCAATTCGTGAGACGGGCCGGATTTTTTTATTAATGAGTCAAATCTTTGATTAGTGTGTCGAATCTTGTCTCATTAACCAAAGATCCGACCCGTCTCTCGTATTTAGACACGTGAGACGGCCTCGCACAAATTTTTGCCAATACTAATAAAAAAATAAATATTTATTACTTGTATGGAAAATTATATATAATACTTTTGAAGAAAAATGCAATACTTTTACATTTTGATTTTAAAGTATTAAATTTTCCTTTTTACGTAGCAAACATTTGCCATCATTACAAAGGCAAAATGTAATACTTTTGATGAAAAATTAATATTGTTACATCAAAATGTAAAAGTATTATTATATTTGTCTTCAAAAGTATTACATTTTTCTCTTATAAGTAACAAACACTTTATCCCTAATTAGTATTACACATTTGTTACTATAACGGAGCGTTTGGTTGGAAGAAATGAATTAGGGGGGAAAGAAATTGTAGTGAGAAAAGAATAAGGTGGGAATAAAGTAGGAATTCAAATTACGTTTTTTGGTAGGGAGAAATAGAATGATTGGAATTGAGAAGGAAATAAGTGGTATAAAGACTAAAATACCATTGTGTAATAATAATAGTAATAACAACCAATGGTAGTAATGTCATTTCATATGTTTTTCCTTTCTCAAATTCATTGAATTGCAGTACCCCATGAATTGCAATTCAACAAAAGGAGTGAATTTCAATTTTGTAATTGAGACAAATTGCAATTCAATTACAACTAAATTACAGTGAACCAAATGCCCATTAAGTGTTACATTTTCATATTGACCCGACCTGACCCGTCGTCGGATTCACAGTATGACCATAATAAATTATATGTACATTTTTTTTTTTGCACATCACATATGTAACAAAAAGGAAAAAGTGTCAAATTGACCCCCTAAGTCAAATGGATTGTGCAATTGGTTCCTAAGTGAAAAAACCTACATTCAAGTCCCCTAAACCGATAAAATTGTTCAATTAAGTCCAATTTGACTTGTTTATCATGTTAAATTGATGCGGTGTTGACATGTGTCCTTTTTATTTTATTTGTAAAACAAAATGTTTTTTATTTATTAAAATTAAAATTTTTATTAATAATTAATTAATTAATTAATTTTAAAAAAAAAATAAAAACAGCCAGTGGCTGTCGGCAGGACGGCCACGGCCGTCTAAGGAAAACGACCATGGCCGAAGAAGGAAGACAACCATGGCCGACGAAGGAAGACGGCTATGGCCGTCATGCCGGACAGCCACGGCTATGGCCGTCTTACCGAACAGCCACGGCTGTCCGCGAAGAAGACAGCCATCGAATGTTCGCGCAGACATCCGGTGCTGTTCTTTTTTTTTTTTTTTTAATTAATTAATTAATTAATTAATTTATAATAAAATTTTTAATTTTTAATAAATAAAAAATATTTGTTTTAAAAAAAAAAAATAAAAGGACACGTGCAATACCGCATCGATTTAAGCTGATAAACAAGTCAAATTGGACTTAATTGAACAAGTTTACCAATTTAAGGAACTTGAATGGAGTTTTTTTTTTTTTTTTTTTTTTCACTTAGGTGACCCAATTGCACTATCCACTTGACTTACGGGGTCAAATTTAACATTTTCAAAATAAAAAAAAAAAAAAGGGGGAGGGTCAATTTAAACACTTTTTCCTAACAAAAAATAACCTTAACAGGGCGTTTGGTTGGAAGGGGAGAATTATGTGGGAAAGGAATTGTAATTCCATGGAAGTTGAATTACTGGGAATAAAGTGAGAATTTAAATTCCAGTGTTTGGTTGGCAGGAATAAAAATTACTGGGAATTTCAATTCCAATGTTTGGTATACATGGAAATTGAAAGGGAATAAGTAGTATAAAGTAAAAAATGTCCATTATTATTATTAGACATTAATTTTAAGTTAAAAAAGGAAGGGGTATTTTGACTCATCACTATCTTTTTTTCCCATGAATTAAATACCAGGGGGGGACATGGTATTTTAATTCCATGAAAATGGGGGAATTACAATTCCATGGAATTGCAATTCCCTCCAACCAAACTACGGAATTTAATGGCCTTTGGAATTAGGTGGGAATTAAGTGGGAAGGAAATTTAAAATCCCCCAACCAAACGCCCTGTAAGTGACTAGAGTTATTGGGCAAGCCCATTTAGACCACCATGCTTATCGGCAAATTATGTTGTGCATCCGTGTGCACCATGCATGGTGCACACGGATGCAAAAACGGCGTTGGTTTATTTTATTAAAAAATCATTTTTGATTGTTGTTAGTTATGTTAACATGTGTTTATAATTTTATAATTTCACATTATGAATGTATAATTATGAAGTTATGGATGTGTAATTATGCAATTCTGAATGTATAGTTATGAAGTTATGGATGTGTAGTTATGCAATTCTGAATGTATAGTTATGAAGTTATGGATGTGTAGTTATGCAATTCTGAATGTATAGTTATGAATGTTAATGTATAGTTATGAAGTTATGGATGTGTAGTTATGCAATTCTGAATGTATAGTTATGAAGTTATATGGATGTATAATTATGCAATTGTGAATGTATAGTTATGAAATTATGGATGTATAGTTCAAATTATGCACAACATAACGTCGTTAACGGCAATTGAAACTGATTTTTTTTTTTTAAAGTTGAATAATGTCAAAATGACGTCGTTTTTGCAATCGTGTGCAACATGCATGGTGCACACGGTTGCATAGCATAACTACTCATGCTTATCAGTTTCACGCTTATCAGACCCATTTTTTATCCGCCTAAAATATTTTGACAACTAATTTAAAATTGTTATTATCGTACCAACCAATCGGTTTCGGGTTACCATAATAACATTGACATTCCTATATATACAGAAATTATATATTACTATTTAATTAATATTTATTTTATATACACTAATTATGTAACAATTAGTATATGTATTAGTTTGTGAAAATCTAAAATAATGGAGTTTAAAAGAAATTCAAACCATCAGTTCGAACATAAAGCGTACGTTCCGAAATTGTCCTGAATCACTATTTTAGCGATTCAAATTCATATATCAAACTAAAACTCAAATTAAATTGAAGTTAGCATTCAAAAAAATTAAATTGATGTTGAACTTGAATAGAATTGTGTTCATTTTTATGTATAAGAGCCTCATCCTTCCAATAATAGACAGATTCTATAAATAGTTTGCATTCAGCTATCTATGGAAGAGAGGAAAAGCAAAAAGTGGTAATTAATAAGAAGTCACATGGTGTGTATCGGTGATTCGGTGTATGGAGAAAATTTATGTAGACTTTGAATTTTATATATATATTCTTTTTTTTTTTTTTCACTTCTAAAAATAAAATTATGCTAATAATTTCGAGCAGGGTAAGAGGCAAATTATATGATGGTCCTATATATTTATTATAAGCATAAATATTGTAGATTTTTTATTAAAAAAAAATTAGTATTTTCACAATTTCACATTTGCGTTGCAGAAAATGTATTTGTTATATATTTTAAGAATATTTGGATCGATATACAATTATATAAATTATAACAGACCAGATTGCTAAGTTTTTCAAAAAATCATGTGGATGTTGAAGTCAGTCTGGCGAATGGAAGAGATTGGCGTGTGGCTTGCTTTTACGGTTTTCCGGAGCGTAGTAGGAGGAGGAAGTCTTGGAGTTTCTTCGTTTCCTAGCTGGTAGATCATCGCTACCATGGGTCGTTCTGAGGAATTTCAATGATCACCTATTCCAGTACGAGAAAAGGGGTGGGATTCCCCATCCAGATGGTCTCCTTCGCAATTTTGGGGAGGCTATTGACGATTGTGGTCTGGAACAATTTCCAATGAGGGGTTATCCTTTTACATGGGAAAGGGAGGAGAGGAACGGGGGTGGCGAGCTGTCGTAGGCTCCCAAATTAAAATCTTACAAACGTAGCAGCGGGAGTAAAGATCGATCCCACGAGGAGTAACTAGTTTAACTTTTGTGCTTAAGGAAATGATGGAGGGGTTTGGAATATAACGAGAATAAAGATTAAATAAAGAGAATTGAAATTAAAAAAAAAAATTTAAATGAATGAATAAAGTAATGAAAATAAAATATTGAAAGCACTTATAATAGCAAACCTTGGTTAGTAAATATCCACCACCGAAATTTAACACTGATTCATTAATTCAAAAAGTAATTAATATGCAGTTGAATATTTGTCGTGAAATTATTTCATTTCCGTTTTTCCTTAGTTGTAAGGAACTAAAGCACACGCGATTTAATTACCCCCTAACTCTAATAATGTAAGACAAGCTTTATAGATTTAATTTAATAGCAGCAATAGGAACTAAAAACGACAGACTAAAATAACACAAGCACAAGCAATTGCATTTAATTTAGAGAAATATTTTACCGAGACAAATTATCACTAAGTCGTCAATAATTAACCTCAGTTGCTACAGAATATTAAAATAATTTGTAGTACAATATTAACTAATATAGCAAATA